>BJCM01254426.1:0-16582 GCA_018326385.1 Flaveria bidentis
ATCGTCATCGTCATCGTCATCGTCATCGTCATCGTCATCGTCATCGTCATCGTCATCGTCATCGTCATCGTCATCGTCATCGTCATCGTCATCGTCATCGTCATCGTCATTATTATTATTATTATTATACTTACTAAGGTTATTTGAGAGCGAAAAGCATGAGGATCCTTATAGAGGAAGCATTGGATATATTTTTCAATAAATTGTCATGATCTAATCACATCATGGAGCTATGATTTAAAAGACAATATGTGTACAATTTCAAGAATCGTTTGTGGACCTCAAAGAATGTATGGGCTAATGGTTTTGGTACACTCAAAGTGCAATTTGCAAGTGCTTGTAAATATTCATTCATACAATCCTTTAAAGGACAGTTTATCAATTACTATGATCCGTGAGTTTATTTTGCATGATAATTCCTTGGGATATCTAAGGTTGAATATACTTAAAACAAACTAATCTCCCAATTTGATTATCTGCTAAAAATGTTTCCTGATAACAAAGACTCTGATTTCCTGTCCAACTACTGAAGACATATTTTAATACCTACAAATTGTAAGTTTCTAAAAATCTATGTAATTTTGATACACACTCCTTTTGAAGAACAAAATAACATTTCATTCAACTGCACACTTCTAGTTAAGAATTATGATTATAATGAACAGTTAACTACCGATGTGATGCAATTGTATTAGTTCCCATTGGTGGTGGAACAACCCTAACTCTACGTCTGAAAAAGATTCTCCTTAACTCGGAATACCAATTTTTTTGTCTTCTTTTTTTTCTTTTTGGTATCTAACTAGAGGACACAATCATGGCATTATGTAGATCAATGACTGCAGTTTGTTGTGGATCTCATACCCTAGAATTAACAATTGAGATAGTTTTATTAGTGTTAGTTCTAGCTTGTTACCTACAAGCAGCTGGCTATCATTCTTAGTATAAAACCATTCATTTTGATAGTTGATAGAATACACACTTGTTCGCTCCTTCATACTTATATTATAACTTGCAATTGTTGAGTGAGATATGCAAAAAACTAGAAAGAAAATTGTGTTTACTAATTTATTGTACAATATTGTATTGTAAGAATTGTTATTTTTGATTAACAGAGGTGCATCTGTTAGTATCATCACAAAAATAGTTGTGATTAAAATGCATATAAATCTTACAATTGCTAATTAGCTAGTGAGATTATTGCACAAATATTTAATGATAAAACTAAATGTAAATATTAATAACAATAAGCATCAGTATTATGATAATTCGTTTATAATTTCAGTAATTAATATATTTAGTCCTGATGTAGTTAATATTTAAATGGTATTAAACATGTAATAGATAAAACTGCTTAGCATATGCCTCTTATTGTATTATATACCAATAGTCCCATCGTTATATGCTCCCCCTAGAACATATAAATGAAAGTCAGGTCTTGCTATATATATAGACCACAAAGGGATTAAATTCAATGAATGAGTCATTATATTTTCATGACCAAAGCTTATGCATTCCCTGATTATCAACATTGTAAAATCTTCACTAGATAACAAAGTATATTACATAAAAATAGAATTTTAAGAAATATCTTCTATATATAAATAACTAAATAAGCATGATGCTTAACCTATAAATATATTAGAATAATAGGAACACCTAATAGATATACCACATGAGTTGATCACTCTATGCATCATCAAACAAAGTTTTTAGAGAAATAACTTTATAGTCCAATAGATAAAGATTAAACATCCAAAATTTGGATGAATTACAATACATATTTTAAAGAAATATGTATCATATATGTCTTCGAATAATAAAAGCAAGAAGAAGCTCATTCCAAGTATCTGGGACACCTGGAAGGCACCAATGTGTACAGTCTGCATATCGTATAGGGTTGGATAAGTGTTTTGGTTTAAGAGTTGAGTAAAATAACCTATAAATAGAAGGATGTGCATCCTTCCTATATTGTGTTAGCTGTGTTATATTCACTAGCTGCACATTCACCCCTCCCTCTTTCAGCTTATCTAATGATGATTCTAAGATGTGCATCATTTGCAAATCTGATCCGCTTTCCCAAAACTCTTCCTTCAATATCGGCTTTGTTTCATTTAAACAATTTTCATTACCTTGCATACCCCAATCTACACCACTGAAATAAAACCATAAAATTATGTCATTTTTAGAGGAACAAGACATTTAGGTCATAAAAACTTTTATCGAACATTAACTAAATTTGAGGACATGTAAAATGAAATCGAATTTAAGAAGAGTTTAGTTGAAAAAATATACTTGTTTGATTCATTAAAGAAGTTGAAATATGGTGGGGGTAGGGCTGTAGTGGTGGTGATAGGCACTAGTTGTGGTGGTGGTATGGTGGAGAATAGGCAAGAGGCTGTATTTAGTAAATTCTATGACTCAAATAAGTATTATGTTTAGAATAAATTACCTCTTATGAGTTGCAGTCATGCTCATGAAATAGGATTGGGTCCTTTTATGATTTATATGAGTAATCAGCCAGTTAGACCACTTTTCCAAAACCATTTTATAACCATCATGGTTGCTTACCATCTTATATTTCCTTAAATCTGCAAATGATCCACACCTAATGAGAGGAGAAGAGATGAGATGCGACATTTTCAGACTTCATTTATAAAATCGAATCCAACTTATATGCATTAAGTTCACAAATTGAGGTAACTCACAAGATTTTTAGTGTTGGCGTCCCCCACCATAGATATGAGTTGAAGACAAGTATATCAGCATTTACCCAATTTCTAGCATGTTTTTCAATGGATTGGATATCGATTACACGATCATTTATTTTATGGTTTGATGGATGATCGGCGTTAGATTCCACAAGCAACGGAGCCCAATAGAAGTCAACAGATAGATCATATTCCTATATATTTCCATTATTATTAGTGTTCTTAAACATAAACTAAATGACAAACATGATTAAAAATCCAATTAAGGAGAAGTGAATAAAACAAAACACTATGTACATTGTTAACTGATAAAGACCACCTAATTTATTGGAAAAATATAATTTGATTTTTATTTTCCAAAATTTTGGTGATATATTTCGGTGAAATAAAATGTTGTTATATGAAAAGCATAAGTTAAACTATCTCCCACCAATGCTTTTATATCATATGTATTAGGTAAAGCTCTCTTTGATTTTCTTGATGGCATTCAATTCATTTAATTAATCTAACTGTTAACAATATGTAACCTATTCTCTTTATAGCTCCTAGAATTACTCTTGTAATTAGCTCCACATATTTCTCTTGACATGTACATGTCTATGTATCTAGCCTTTTTGATCCATGAAATTCATCCAAGAAATTAACATCTTATATGGAATCTAGAGCCTAAGCTCCAATGAAAAACCTTAATCTTCTCCTTTAATCTCCATCACGACCCTGTGCTCATATTTCACTTTTACTCATCATCACTACCATGATACTAAGTCCAAACCCTAATCCGACCCTACCATTACTCCACACAAATCCACGACTTATTTTGCAATTAGATTCAACCTGATAAAGTTTATGATATAGTAGAAATAGGTCATCTCAACACTTAGTGGTCTAGACTTTGAAAACTTCTTTGATGGCTTTTCTTCCCTACTACCAAAAACAATATTGAATGTCCAGTTTGTAAACATAAAATCAAATCTTGATCAAATACCCTACCTTGTAACTATACTGATGTTATACAACCTATATCACTTGTAGAGACATCTAGTGATGCACGGACCTAACTCACAATAAGCTACGTCAACATTTCTCATCCTCGAATCATTTCTCTCGACTCAAAACTCAGCATAAATCCTAAAGGATCTCATTCAGTTGTTAAGTTCTTACAAGAGATAAGAGAAATTATTGATTAACTAGATATAGCTCAAAGCCGGCCTATTGATGAAGAGGACTTGATAGTTCATCCAAAGTTAGTTGGGTGATGAAATCAAAACAATCATTGTGCCATTAAGGGTAGAGATACGTCCTTCTTTTATTTTGAGTTTTTTGATAAGTTGGTTGACGTCGAAAGGCTTCTAAAAGAAAGTGAACCACCCCTTAAATCTGTTCTCACTGCCAACCATCAAAATGACCTGAAAATTTAAGTCATTTCTCATTTTACAACCAATGAAATAATTATTGGTATTGACTTACTCATAATGGTCTTCACTAACGATGGCCTTCCTATTCAAGATAACGCATAAGATTGGGTCTCGCAATACCCAATCTAATACATTCTATTAATTATCTTTTATTAAGGGTCATGAAACCAAAGATTATCACATACTGTCATGATTTCTTCATGAGCACAATGTCACTATCAACAATGATAGAGTTCATGCAAACATTACAATAACTAAATCAGCTATAGTTCAAACAATTTAGCTTTTCGACAATGGATTGTCTTAATAAATTACATCAAGCCATTATCAATAAGTTACATAAAACCATTACCATACGTGTCATAATGCAGATGTTTCTACCCTATTTTGCTCAATGTAAAAACTTGTTGATAAAAAATTCCTAACTCTATTAATCTCCATCTTTTCATATAAAGGAGAAGGATACCAAGACCTAATCCTTCTTTCTCAATACCTTGGAATATTTTAGTTCACCATAACCCGACAAACACCCAAACGAAATGGTAAAGCCAAAAGGCACCATTGACATGTGGTTGTAAACGACTTAACTCTTCTACATTACACTGACCTTCTATTATGTTTTTGTCACATGCATTCTAAATGATGGTGTACTTAACCAATCAATTTTCCTCTCTAATCTTTGACCATAACACCTCATACCAAAAGTTACATGGTACATCTCACAACCAAAACAAACTAAAACCATTTGTTTTTTATGTACCTATGGCTATGACCCTACTTCCACTTGAAACTACACCTAGAATCTTCATGTTGTGTCTTATTTAGTTATTACACCTTCAACTCAACTTATAAATGCCTTGATACACTTACCAATCGCCTATATCATTCCCATCACATGTTATTTGTTGACTACCGCTTTCCTTTCTATAACTCAAAATCACCTACTACATACTTCTCCCTATTGATTTCTTTAATCAACATAGTCAACCCTACTATTCATACCAATCTTATTGTATCCCAACACTCTTAATTCTAAACGATAACTCATAACCTAAATCCTATACTTACCTTTGACTTACTTTAAGATCCAACCCCTTATCCCATTCACATATAAAA
This sequence comes from Flaveria bidentis, assembly GCA_018326385.1. Lineage (NCBI taxonomy): Eukaryota > Viridiplantae > Streptophyta > Magnoliopsida > Asterales > Asteraceae > Flaveria > Flaveria bidentis. The sequence continues at coordinate 5,240 of BJCM01254426.1, forward strand.
TCTCCTACTACCCTAATATTACTCCACCTTTACCTTCCTTTACCACCTTTTTGTATATACACATAAATCCCTCACCTATAAAAGAATTCCCTCCTACTTTGCCTACTCATCACATATCTCCTCAAATTTCCAACAAGTATTCATCTTATACCCATCTTAACCCCCGTCTCTCCATGACCCTCTGGGAATTATAATGTCAAGTTTGTCAATCACACCACCACCTGCATTATTCCTTATACACTTGAACCTACCCATGTCTCATAAGCAATCAAAGATTCCCTTTGGACCCAAGCCATGGACGATGAGTTCAATGCTTTACTTAACACAGAGCATGGGCACTAGTATTTCCATCCTCTCATACCCTGTTGGATACAAATAGATATTGTGTCAAATATAAAGTCGATGGAACTATTAAAATTAGTTTCTTTGCCTTTAAAGATGGACAATGCATTCATACATGGTACACTATATGTGGAAGTCTATATAACTTAACTATAATGTTACATTAACAATAATTTCTGAGTAACATATATAGCATTTGGAAGTACTACATGCTTAATCAAGCACTACAGGCATGATACATAGAGCTTACCATTTTGCAATTGGACTATAGATTTAAAAATCTCAATCCCATGCTTCACTCTTTATCTATCATTATAATTATTAAACTATATACTTATATAATATCTTAATAAGGTAACTACATACACTTCATATAGAATTTTCTTGATACCTTATCCAAAAGATTCTCTATCAAGGTCCGTGGTCCACTTCATCAGTTCATGAGCACTGAAGTTGTCTCTAATACTCAAGGATAGTTTATTTCTCACCATTAACACATTACTTAGTTACTCACATGGATGATGCAAAAGATGTATCTAACCCCTTGTGGTCTTGAAACCACTTTTAGTTGTGGATGGTTCATAACATGTCGACCCTACACCCAATAGGAATTTATTGGATCACTATAATATGATGCATTCACATGGCGTGATCTGTTTTTTTTATCAAAAAAGACACTCATAATGTATGCATGCTCCTACTACAAAACATATACACACCATGAAGCATGTTTTACATTATTTTTAAAGTTATTATCCACTTCATATAATTTCTAAACCATGGAGCCCCTCCTACCGTAACTACCTATGTAGACTCATGTTGGGGTGGTGTGACTGATGGGGGTCGATTTGCATTCTCTTATTTGTTGTATCTTGGATCTAAAAATATGTCCTAAATATCCAACCCTTAAAAAGATTATCTCACAGTGTTCAATGAAAACGGAGTACAAGGATTAAACCAATGATGCTTCCGAGGTTTTTTGGGTCCAAAATCTTTTACAAGAACCACATATCACCAGCCCACTACCATTGTGGCTATATTATGATAAATTAGGTGCTACCTCTTTGTGCTATTTACCACTAAATACTTAAGCATATTGCTCTTGATTATCACTTCTTTCTATAAAGTTGTTTTTTGAGTTAAGTACGAGTATTTCAAACCAACTTGGCTAACCAACCGGCTAATGCTCTCACCAAGCCATTGTCTCAATGCATCTTTCATAAGTTTCAATCCAAGGTTGGAATATCTATATAGGCCTCATCTTGCAAGGATATATTAGAGAGAGACTCATTGATTCTCTTTATAACATTCTAGGAAGAATCAATCTTGTAATTAGTTCGTTATATAGCTCGTGTACATGTTTATATAACTAGCCTTTATTCTTAAGGTAAGAGTATTTACATCAGCTTCTCTATATTTGGCTTTATCTATAAATTAGAGGTGAAACATAAAAAATCATGTAAATTTACTTGCACAAAAAGTGGCTCATCTCTATTTTCATCCCCTATAATTTAGAAGAAACTATAATGCGATCATCCATATTTGAGGGTTGTCGTTCATCCATCTTGTTTAATTTTTAACATTATTTTTGAGTGGTTAAAAGTGAAAGAAAAAGAAAAAATATTAGAATATAAATAAAAAAGGTAGTAAAGTTATAACGATGAAATGGAAAACTTATTATGAATATACTCTAATGCATAAAAGAAATTAATGATCGAATGATATGTATTGTTGTTAGGTATTGCAGTCAAGGCGTTTTAATTTAAACATACAAAAAAAGAGTTAGGTGCACATGAATTCAAATTTGTGAAAATCTCAACCGTATCTATCACCAGTCTAATTATTAATTTGTTTTTGCAGCTACTTAAATTTGGGAAGAACGTTCAAATTTTGTTTGTTGGGGAGGGTAGTAAATGTAGTTGGTGTGGATTTATGGTTGATGTCAGAAAAAAATGATATGAAAGAAAAAAAAAACAAATAATTTAGTTTGTTCCTCCCCTTCTAATTAATTTTGTTATCGATTCTCTAATAAGGGCATTGACATATTTCCTCCATCGTAGTTTTTTTTACACTTCTATTACTTATTAATTACTACAATATAGTTTTTTTTTATTATGCACGAAGAGAAATTGATAATCATAAATTTGTAAAAAATCATACATAACTATTTTAACTTTTATATTATTTATTATATAAATTGATCAAAATATTGTATTTTTTTATTTTTAAGTTACTTTTAAAAAAGAATAATATCTATAGTCTTATAATTATATGCATATATGCGACTACATCAATATATATATTTTTTAAATTTTTAGTTAATAAAAAGAACTCATTGTATCTCTTACCAAAAGGATTAAAAAGAAGAAAAAAAAACTCACAAATGCCTTAAATGTGAACAAGGACACATTGGCAACTTTCTGCATCTTCTTGAGTCCAAGAGGGATGACCGATTGGAGCATACAAACCATTGATAGCCATTGGTTCCTGTTCACTGAATCCCCAACAAAAATTACCCTTTTCCCCCTTAGTGTCTCAAGAACATTTTTGGCATCAAACCTGTATACGTAAATAGCAACATATGTAAAAATGATGAAACAATAACATAACCTTGAAGTTTAAATAATCAGTAGTTGAAAAACATTTATTAACAATAGTTTATTATCTTAGTAAGCAATAACCTTATGCCAGATGCATGTTATCAAATGTTCACCCGAAACTTATGATTTACCTCATGTGAGTGGTGTTCACCCATCGTTTACGGTCAAACTACATATAGTATGCTCAGGGTTACGCGCATCTAACCATTTTTTAACGAAGACTTTAATATATTATCAAAACCTTACTAGCAAGATGCTAGTAGATACAATCATTCACCAATATAGAGAATGCTATAAAATAAAAATAACTCAACTTTCCCATTGTACAAACCCTCTTTTAATTCTATTTAACACCTAAATAAAATTACACCAACTCTCCCATTATGCATCAACCATTTAAATAGGTTTGACTTATCGTTTGTGTAATAGTTAATAAAGTGCCGATTAACCCCAAATCAATTGGTTTAAAGTTAAAAGGCAAATTGGATTTTAAAATTCAAACTATTACATATATATATTGATTAATAATAATTCATACTATCAAATTAGATGATAATAATCTCATCTTTTAGTTTTGTTACCAATGCCAATCTTAGTAGTATAATTATTCATTTGTTCACATTGTATTTTCACTTAATTTTGCTCACAATAATGACAAATTGAGAATTAAATAGGGAGACGCACTATGAAATAGAATGAAAAAAAAAACGAAAATCAAGTGTAAATCAATAAAGATTATGTTCATATGATTGTAACATGTAACAAAACTGAAAATTGGGATTATTATCGGTAAATTTAATAGTATGAATTATTATTAGCAATAAGTTATAATTTGGATTATTAAAATCCAATTGACAAAGTTAAAAGGAGGCATCTATGACTTTATAATACGTAGGTTATGGGTACGAGTTTTATTTTTTGCAATATTCTATAAGTGGGTTGGAGTTCTTACAAAATGAATTTTTAGGTGATGGTTCCCCAAAACGATTACGGGTTGAGTAAGCAGTGCTTCCTTTTGCCAATATATTTACCCTTATTATCGGACTTATAGTAATTTTATATTATTCATCTTCTTTAGAAAAAAAAAAGCTAGTAAAGGGATTAGTCACCAAAGTTTCAACAAAACATCAACCGTACGTAGAACAATATCAATTTTTTTCATTAATATTGTTACACCTCATAGTTAGAAATTATATAGTAATTTGCATGTCAAGTTATCTTGGGTTGTTTGTAGCATCTCTTTGTCTCGTGTTTCAAGCATTCTTGTTTTTCATGATAATGGAAGGACACCCGCATCCCACACGAATATCGCAAAAATTAAGAAATTTATCAAATTCCAAGATTCATATATGTTGATGCGTCTCATTTTGTTTTATAAGAGAGAGAATATATCTATATATCATGTATATATGTATATATAGTAATAGAGAGAGAGAGAGAGAGAGAGTGTGTGGGAGTGTGTGACCTTGGAAGGTTGCAAGCATTAGGCTGCCATCTCCATTGTTGATAGTTGAAATCGGTTCTACCATACTGTCCGCAAGAAAACTCACCGGGAATATACGGGCATTCATGTTCTTTATATAGAGGATAAGACTCATTGTCATAAACCCATTTGCCGGAGAACAAATCACAGCCATCAAGAGAATCGTAACCAGAAGCACCATGAGACGTTAGGGGTGGACTCGTGTCTTGTTCACCAGAGTTGACATAATAAACGGCTGTGGTCGCCAGTGCTCCTATAATGAAAAAGATGATGATGCTTCTTTCAAACATATGCCTTACATCCCATGCTCCCACCATTCGCTTTTTCTTCTCCATCTCTCTCACTCTCTAGAGTTTTCACTCATGCGAAAATGAAGAAAATGAAATAGCTTTATAAAATCTTAGGTTTAAGCATCATGAACACTCTCTCTCTATCTCTCTCTCTCTCTCTCTCTCTCTCTCTCTCTCTCTCTCTCTCTTTGAAGAAGAAGAAGAAGAAGAAGAAGAATGATCAAAAGCCTTTAAAAATGATAGATTTAAGCATGCATCGGCAGCAGGTGCTTCGTACTCTCCACCACCGTATGCTTTACGGAGATGTACTACTGCATGGTATTGTGTGCCCGTAATTAGAAAAAAATAAGAAAAAAAAAGATTCTCACGTTACTCGATTATTAAATAATGTCAGCTTAGTTTTTGAATTTTGATCTTGAAATTGGTGAGGGGTTGGATCTGAGCTATTACTATATCACAATCGGAAAGGTCGGTGGTGACCTTATCATCTTACGGAGCAACATGCGCGTTTCCAATCATACCCAGCCATGTGGTAAATCTTTATTTCTTTTTTAGTTACATTTTGAGTTGATATATGTTGTTAATACAAATTTGTTTGAAATATAGTTGAGTTAAATATAATACATTTTCACATAACGATATAAATTCAAGTTATTATACATATCAATGTAAAAGAAGTTTGGAAATGAATTTGATCGAATGTAGTATATACACATCGCATACGGCACCACCGCAACACGCGATGGATAAAATTTCTATTTTAACTTATTTACTGTAACTCTGTCCAAGTCTCCTTAATCTTTTTCATTTGTAAAATTAAGCAATGCTACATGGTTGACGATGAATAAATTAATAAAACGTACACATACGTAATCTTTAGAAAGGTTGATACAAATAAGCAAATCCCAGGTTCGTAACGCCAAGAGATAAAACATCAGATTATGTAGATACATACTAAAACGTCATGACAGTATATATATATATATATTCAAAATCTCAAAAATCATGTTGTTGTGCTAAAATGAAAAATAAATAAATAAATAGGTGTTTCCTGTATCGCGCGTTGCGCGATTGGCTATTTCTTTCCTGAATAGTTGACTTTGTAGCAAAACCAATACCCTAAGCGTGCAACTCACCGCGCCTCCTTTTTCCTCGCGACTGGCGAATAATACAAACAACCATTAACAAACATCATAAGAAAACATTCTAAAGAAACATCAAAGAAGTACAACATATCCATCTAGTAAACAGGATAACATTACTAATTGAGTGCATCCATTGTCATATTGATAGAAAGTTTTAGAAAACAGAAAACAAACATAGTATACTACATACAATCGCAACCAATGTTATCCTAGAATCTGCAACAGACAACAACCAAAGACAAACAATAATACAACAATGTAACAATCAAAAGTAAAAAAAAGAAGAAGAGAGAAATCACCTGCATACACGAAGTGCAAAAAACGATTCCAACAGCAGATGTCGAACCTACAAACCAAACCAAACAACATATCAGAAACAAATAGAAGTTGATGCCTTTATAGCATGGGTGTAGGAATGCCAAGCAACCACCTACAACTATGGGTTCATTGAAGTACCAAGTAAGCAATATTGTTCCATAACTTTCTATATGAATCTATTAATCATTTCTTTTCTTCTAAACATTAAACCATTTCTGGGTGTAATGTATATAGTACAGTACTAAAACACATACAACATAACTGAAATCATACACAATTCAAACAAAATAACACTCCACCATAACAATATGAATATTATTTACAAAAATATTAGCAGTATAGAACAATTTTTAAATCTATCTACTGAAATAATATCATTACAATCCATTATTAAACAACCTTTTAAGCCCATTTCATTTCTTTATTCATTTAAATATAAATATATTATCAATGTTATTAGCATCCCTACACGTAAAAACCTCCTATATAAACACCCATCGTTTCTCTCTTCAACACATATTCGATACTTCAAAGCATCAAACTCTTATTTTATTTTTGGGTTTAAGCACATCGGTAGATTAACATAACCACTATACATGTATAATGTCTTGATTGTGAAAAATAAAGATAGAAAGATCAGTAGGTTTCATCTTGGGCAATGAACCTTTATCATCCATGTTTGGAATCATATAATGATAAACTAATAACACTGTGTGCATACCATTGTAAATCACCATGTAATAAAAATAAAATGCTAAGAAACAAAATGTCAAATACACCCCCTCTTCATGTATAGGTCAACATAAAACCCAACTCCTGGTGCATTAGATCAACATTATATGGACAATAAAATCATCAAAGTAACATAATTTAGGTAGTCACCAGAACCTCCATAATACATATATTATATCAACATTTTACTTGTGTAACACCCGGATATTTTAAAAGAAATAAAAAGAAGAAAATGTAATAAAAACCAATCAGAGGGGTTAAAAGTATAAAAATGCAAAACATTATATTATATTTTGGTACAAAAGGTGATGGCCGCCCATATTACCCTCACATCATCTTTTGTTCGGATTTTCTAGAGAGAGAAAGAATAAGAGCTGAATTTTTAGGGTTTTTTTAAGAAGAAGAATTCGGGTTTCAAGGTAAGAGTTTATGTTTTGAGTTGTTCTTGGCTGATTATAGTCTCGGTTTTGTGCTTGTGTGTGTCTGTTGTGTTCGGGTTTGTGTTTTGGTGGGTTTCTAGGTATTTGAACTCATTTGCATTCGGGTTAAGGGAAGTCTTGCACGAAAGTTGAACAGGTGAGTTCTATAATCCCTTTTTTTTACATGTTTTATATGATTTTGAGCTGGAAATGCATGTATGTACGTTTTTATTTAAATGGGTAATTATACCCGTATGTTTATGTGTGTGTGAATGTGGGTGGGGTATGACTTGGGTGAATTATGATGTTATAATCATGTTATATGTATGTTTTATTTCTTAGAATGTTAGTGCTAAGCTTAGAACATGATAGATGTGGGATTGGGAATTGATTTATGTTGTTTAGTGTAAGTTGGTTGCCCATGCACCTAACGGTTGAATTTGCCTAAAGTATTCCCGATGCCCCACCCATACACCCAAATAGTATCCATGCGCCTAGGATATTACCTGAATTGGTTAACTGTTTCCCCATGCGCCCAACAGCCCATGCACCCAGGTGCCTATGCACCTAAGTCAGGCACATGCGCCTGCACAGTGCCCGAATGCCCAGAAAGTTGCCCAAAAAGCCTAAGTGTTGGGTCATGAACTAGAGTCTATAGTTAGATGGGAGTATGAGTACAACTCCCATCAACTAACTCTCTTTAGAGGGACATAGTAGAGGGTGCATATCATTCAAAGTGACAGACTGAATCTTCTGTCCACGAATGATTTGTACAAACTTCTCAACACCATATCTGGGAAGAACAAAGAGACAGATAAATATCTTCTCTCTCTAGTCTGGAAAGTTTTGAGAAGTAGAAACAAGAGAGGTTTTGGTAGTATCAGTCTAGGGTAGTTTGTTGGATCAAGTAAGGCTAATGCAACCAAACTAACACTTAGACAATTTTGGTGCAACTAATGAAGAACTTCAGAAGGAAAATGCTGAGCTTCCAAAGGTCAAGTATGAAAGAGCTTCCAAAGAGGAACTCCAACTTCCGAAGACAAAGTCTTCCTTCTTCTGAAGTTCAACACTTAGAAGAATTCAAGACAATGACTTCTGAAGTATGAAGGCCTGAAGAATGTCTCAAGCCTCAGAAGAAGTAGCCTCTTCCGAAGTATAAGTGGCTTTGGAAGAACAAGTTCTTCCGAAGCTAGTTAACCTTCGGAAGAACCTACTATGAACAAGTGGACATAAGTATGGTCCTTCTGAAACTCCACTGCAAATCTTTGAGAGAATCCATGGTGCTTTTCTCACTCCCCTGTAGTTGACCATACTTTATTCTACTATTTATTATTTATCTGTTAGTACAATTACTAACTTTAGTTGGTGACAAAAGATAAGTCATGGACATCTCATGACTATTAAATCTTAGATAATATTTTATCTAAGATACCTTATCTTTAGCAATGTAGTATTATCTTTAGTCATAGGATTTTAGCTGGTATCAAAGTATATCTGGTTGTATGTCACACCCCCGCTAAAAGCGGAAACACGAGGATGTAACGAGACGGGATTGTTATAACAAATGGTAGACAATAGAGATGCAATATAAGTAATGATGACAAAGTGTGTCATGACGACACCCGACACAAAGGAGACTTGTGTCGTGTTTAGTCAATATTCATGACAACATAGCCATAAGCATGAACATGTTATATGATTCACATAAACAAAGATGATAACATTGTTATGTATTTCCCACAACCCGGGAACAAGTATCAAAAGAATAATGTTGTTTAAAGCAGACTACAACAATGATTCTAAAATGTATGTTTGTCAAGTATTTTTAGTCTCAAAAATGCATCATAGGGTCTCCACTAAGGCAGCACACCTAGATCTTCAATTAGCATTGTCACCTGAAAAGATATGCTCAAAATGGTCATCAAAATTGTTGGTGAGCTCGTAGGTTTAAATAGTAAATAAGTAATTGATGCTGTAGAGTAATTGTTGTGAAATACCATGAATACAGTTATAAGTAAGCAAAATCACATGAAATGAGCTTTACAACCAAACCTAACGACGTACACACAGAATCTTGTCAGAATATATTCACCCAAGACCCGTTCCTGGCTATTGTTGGTACTAATTAGTATACCAACAAACAAGGGTGGGGGTGTCAACCTAGTAGTACTACCAATTCCTATCCGTCGGTTCCCACACTGGAATTAAATGGTTGCAAAGAAAGTACCACACAACAAACTCAAACATGTATCAGATAAGTACTCACAAAACAGTAACACGTTGATTCCAAGTATGCAAATTGTAAGTAAGTTGTACAACATAAAAAATGGGTGAGCATACTTTTCCCCCAAGTTTGTAAATGAATGAAAAGTTGTATAAGCATAAAAAGGGGCCACGAAACTCACTTGTTAAGTGGTAAGTATGAATGATCAAAGTTTCCCAGGTGTTGTATGTAATGAACGATCAAACACCTATTGACAGTTATTGTTAAGAATTAATGATATGTATAAAGTAAATAGTAACGTTCGGTCGGTTCGGGTTGTATCGGTTCGGTTGCGTGTAACACACACAAGCGGACACACGTATTAGATCTTATGTAGATCCAAGTACTAGAAACCGTCGCCATTGCCGGGGATATTTGTGTAAAAGGTCCATTGTTATAAGAGAAGTATCTGTTAAATACTAGTAGTCACGAATCGGTTGTTGATAATTATAAAATGTTAGGTTGATTTGATTTGGAATAACATTAGTAAGTTTAATAGCGTTGACTTTAATCTTTGTAATTTAGAAATGGCAACCGTATTGATGTCACCTTAACGTCACACGACATACAAGGAGTAATTCACACATAGCAACTTCGGTTGCACGACAGGACCAGACGCACGACTCAACACTCCATCCGTATGAATCAACCATCATTCGTACGAATCAGCTTCATTCGTACGATTGAGCCTTCATTCGTGCGACTCAGCATCCAGTCGTACCACACAGCACCCTATCGCACGACTCAAACTCCATGCGCATGAATCAACCTTCATTCGTACGAATCAGCTTCATTCGTACGACTGAACCTCCATTCGTGCGATTGACCTTCAGTCGTGCGATACACGCACAGTCGCACACATTCATTCGGTCGCAGACTCAATCACATTCATACACTCATCCGTATTGACTCAATCGCACACATCATTCATACGCATTGACTCAATCACACGTATTCATTCGATCGCACGACTCAGTCGCACGACATACCCAGTCGCACAAATCAGTCGCCCGAAAGACACAGTCGCACGACTCAGTCGTACGACTCACCCAATCGCACGGCTCAGTCACATGATAGACCTAGTCGCCAGAATGGCAGATTCGCAACTACAGAAGTGCAGAGTAGCCTTCGGCTGCTCCGTGCACGAGTTTTACACCACAAGGATTTCTAGAAACACACTACAAACACACTCAAACAAGAAGAACATGCAAAAGGACATCACACGCACCCACACGACCTCATGTGTTCGGGTTGGACCCGTACACCCAAAACCCTAAATGGACAGTAGAAAACGAGCAATAAAATGGACAACCAAGGTCGTCTACCTGCAATAATGGAGTAGACTAGGTTGTAGTCGAAGTCTAGACGATGAAAACATGAGGAAACGGGGCGGTTTTGGTATAAGGAATGAGATGAAAAGTGAAGAAGAGGATGAAGAATAAGAAGAAGATGATGAAGAATGAAGCTAGGGCTGGGAAATGGGGTTTATATACCCGGCCCAAGTTTGGAAAATGACACATTTAGTCCATGCACTTAAATCCCCGAATTCCCAAATTTGTTTTGGTTGAAAACGACTTAATTAGGCTAATTATATTAATAATAAAGATGTAATTAATGTTATTGGTATCTTAAAAATGGTTTTATTAATGACAATACTATTGTATAAAAATGGCATATTTAAGGATAACGATGATGAAAATTGTAAAAGTTTTAAAGATAGCATACGTTTACGATGAGAGCACAAGCATAAA
>BJCM01254429.1:0-30149 GCA_018326385.1 Flaveria bidentis
ATATATATATATATATATATATAAATTAATAATTAATAAAAGGGTATTATGTGTTCATTTTTGAAACATAAGTGTATTATGTTATACTAGAAACCTATAAGTTTAGTTAGATTTTAATTTGCGCTAATGCACCTAAACGTTCCAAAATGATCATCTAACATTGTTTTTTTGTGTTTAGTTATGTTTGTTTATTATTGTCCATTTATGTTTGTTTATTATTGTTCATTTGTATTCGTTTATGTTCGTGAAATGCTCATTTAGCTTATTATCGAACAAACATGAACATTTTTATTTTCTTAATAAACGAACATGAACAAAAAATCATGTTCGATTATGTGTTCGTGTTCGGTAAAAGTTAAATGAACAAACACGTACATGTTGATGTTCGTGTTCGTTTGGTTCATTTACATGTTTACGTGCATGCCAACATATGACATGATACACATTCGTATCCACGCATACATTAAGTTTGTATATAACCTCGTATACGTTCGTATTAAAGCCGGTTAGTAGGAATAATGTGACAATGCATGAGCATTGTTTAAGCATATGAACACTGTTCCGACACTGTTTAGGCACTTAAGTACTGTTCAGGCACATAAGGTTGACTTGAAACTTCCAACACTTAAATTAATATTGAAAAACTAAATATTTTATTAATATAAATATATTATTATTTTTTAATATTAAAACTCAACTCTGACCCACCTTTGAAAATATCATATGTTTTTTTGGTGTTCATTTCAGTGACCTTCTACCTTTAAAAACAAACCCCCAATAATTCGTGGGTTTAAAAACGGATGATATGCTGTTTTTAAAAACTAAAAACGTTCTATTGAAAATTTTCTTAACCAACCATTTTTACAAATTGTTAGAACCAAAATATAAAACAAAAAAAGAAAAAGAAAAACAAAAGTATCAAACGACACGTGTCAGACGCACATTGCATGTTGCATGTCACACCCCTGAAACTAACCACCAGTAACAACACACACACACACACAACGGTTTTAGCGATTTCAAAACCAAAACAATCACACCAGATCTGCATACACAAACAAACAACCACATTTCAATGGCAGAAAAGCTCATACAAAGGCTTGAAGCCGCCGTATCGCGGCTGGAGTCGTTCTCCCGAGGCTCCCAGCCCCAAGCCGCCGCCGTTGACGCCGGCTCAGCCTCGTCGGAGCCGTCGATCGTCGCGTTTGACGATCTGATCACCGAATACGTCGACAAGGTCTCCGATTCAGCGGAGAAGATCGGCGGAGAGATTAAGGATATCACGAGTGTTCTCCGGGAGGCTTTTTGCGCTCAGAAGGAGCTTCTCGTTAAGATCAAACAAACGCAGGTGAGTTTCGAATGTTTTTGATCGTTTGTAATTGCGATCGACGATCGGTGTTATGCGTATTGCGTTGTTTTCGAATTGTGTTGGTGATTGTGAATGTATGAGCATTGAGCATTGGTGTGATGTTGTTTTGTTTGATGTATCTGATTCGCGTATTGATTCACGTATTACGTATGTTTGTGCTTATTTGTGGAATGTAAGGAGGTTGGATGGTTGTACCTGATAAGAAGACATTTTAATAAGTATAAATCATTTGAGATCACTGTTACAAATGTTATATTGTTTAGTTAAAATTAAAGTCGAATTCAGGTAACAACGACTACTACATGCTCAAGTGATGTGGTGAAATGTATTTTATTTTAAAAATAAAAGCCTATAGCAATGCCATACTCAAGTTAAAAAGATAAAAAAGAATAAAATGCTCATGTATTTGTGTGGTGAAATGTATTTTATTATATTCATTTGATGCGGTGAAATGTATTTTATTATACTCATTTGATTGTGGATGAGAGGGAAAACTCCACGATTAACGGTATTTGTGTGGGAGCAATCCAAAGAGGGGTTATCATCTCCTAGAAAGTTTTCACCTGGACAACCAAAGATAAATATATGAGGTCCTTGTTGGCAAAGGGAACAATGTGGTTGGTATGAGAGTGTGATGTTACATACATCATGTTTATCTGTTTGTCTTTGTGAAAAAAATGTGACATGAGCAACTATTTTGATTCATTTCTGTCAAGATGCAGAATGTGTAGTTGTAACTAAAACCAGTCCCATTGTAGTTTCATTGGTAGTCACCTGACATGAGTCTTGGGAAAGGGTGAATGTGAAGTTGCTAAAAACACCATAATTAGGCCTCACTGTTGCTGTAATTTGGTTAATGATTTTTTTAACTGGTGTTGATTGTTTAAATTTACATGTTAATTGTGCAGAAACCTGATGCTGGAGGAATGGCGGAATTTCTCAGGCCATTGAATGAAAAATTAACTGAAGCAAGTAGAATGACAGAAGGACCCCGTTCTGATTTCTTTAACCACTTAAGATCTGTTGCTGAAAGTCTAACAGCTTTAGCATGGATTGCATATACAGGAAAAAACTGCGGTTTGGAAAAATTGTTCTTTATGCCTTCACTTCTATATGAAAAATATGGACTTTTGAATCAGATTATCTTATTATTAATTCTTATTTTCTAGGAATGAGCATGCCTATTGCCCATGTTGAAGAATGTTGGCAGTCGGCTGAGTTTTACAATAACAAGGTACTTTAACTTTTCTGGGCTAATTTCATAGACGTCCATGCATACTAAAGTGCAAGAATATGCATTGTGATTCCTTTTTTAATTGATCTAGCAGTAGAAATGTCTTTAACAATGTAACATGCTTGCAAATCCATCATTTCTTACCAAAATATGCAATCTATAACCATGGCATGCTTAGCTTTTTTTTCTTAACTATTTAATGCAGCCTACCTACCAATTTTTTTTTAACAATTTGGTTGGTTTTTTCCATAATCAGGAAGTAGGGTTGTTCAACATGCGAGTTACGACTTACGAGCTGCAAGTTATTTGCTCATTCCTGTCAAATAGTATGCCCCACGAGCACAGAATGTTGAAATATAAAAAAGATTTGAAAGGGGACGGGGGCTTAACAAATTTGTTCTAGGCAGTTTTAATGGACATTATGAAATAGAGTAAAATAGAGGCTCTATTTAAGGGTGTTTTTTTTTTAATTAGAGCACCTCCCCCATTATTTGTTAAGAAATGGTAGATATGTTGCTTTACATGGTTAAGGAAAATATGTTGTATGCATCTAAAAGGTGAATACTACATTGCAATTTCTTGTAGTTTGCCCTACTCAGCCAGGTTTAGTTAACCTTATTATCTCTTAAGAGACACACATCCCTTTTAAATTCATTTTTGGTGTTACTGTTAAGCACCTGATAGCAGAGGTTTTAGGTTCGAAACGCTTCCATTGGTTTCCCGCCTTAACTTCTTGAAAGCCATATGCCCATGAGCAAGTCACATGACTACTCATACTTGCATTACAAATAACTAATAGATTGTTTCTAGTTAAATATGTTTCATCATCCCATCTTATGATCATTGGTATATTTAAATTGTTGATTGTAGGTTCTTGTAGAATACAGAAATAAAGATGCAAATCATGTGGAATGGGCAAAAGCTCTCAAGGAACTTTATGTACCAGGGTTAAGGGATTATGTTAAGAGTCACTATCCTTTGGGACCTGTATGGAGTGCAACAGGGGCAACTGTATCTGCTCCATCAAAGTCTTCTCAACCGGGTGCTCCTGCTGCTCCAAATCCCCCACCAGCCTCACTTGCCAACTCATCATCTTCTTCGTCATCATCTTCATCGCGTCCAAAACAAGGAATGGCTGCTGTTTTTCAAGAAATTAGTTCAAAGCCTGTTACTGCTGGTAGCTTTCCTTTATAACCTTTTAGTTTTTTTGAGGTGACAAGATGCGTGGGTCGGTTGAATGGTTGGGTAACAGGTCAAGACATGTTCCGGTTGAAACAAGTCATTCTTTAGTATCATAGTATGACTTGAGACGGGTTGGGTTAACCCCCACAACTTTTTGTCCATTTCTTTAAAAGAACCATAAATAATCAGTGCGTCGACTTTGATTACAAAAAGTACCAAATTATGTGAATAAAGTCGAACCAGAAGGTTGTAGATCATTTGGCACATTTTGATTGACCATTTGGCCTTCGGCTTGGCGGTGTCAAGGTGTTTATCTCAGGATTTTCTCGCTCTAAGGTTGAGGGTTCAAGTCTTTGTTGAGGCATAGGTGTAGAATTTTAGATGTGTGAGCTTATTGTTAAGGAAAGAAGTTGTTTAAACACGTTGGGTAGTCCCACAAACACTTTTCTAGCCGTTTCTTAAAAAAGTGGCAAATAATTAATGTGTTGATAATGATTATAAGAATATTCAAATATATTTCTAAACAGCTTAAAAGGTGGCATGTAGTAGTAAGACTTTGGGCACTAAAAGATTGAATTCACCCATTTGACGTGTTTTAGATAAAAGAAAATTCAAGTTGACACATATATAAGTAAATGGGCCAGAAAGCCACCTATAGTTCCATCATACAGTTATTAACTCAATTTCATGCCATTAGGATTAAAAAAGGTTACAGACGATATGAAAACGAAAAACCGCACGGATAGAGCAGGATTTGTGAGTTCTGGTGAAAAGGAACCCCGCAAGAGTGTGCCAGCAGCTGCTAAAGTTGGTCCTCCAAAACTTGAGCTTGTAATGGGTCGCAAGTGAGTATATTATTAGTGTTTTTTTTATACTCTTTTTGTAGAAGACACTAACACCAGATTCATAATTAAATGGTGGTTGTGTACCCTTTTACGTGTTATGCAGATGGGTTGTTGAGTACCAAATTGGCGTGAAGGATTTGTCGATTGATGATTGTGATCCAAAGCAGACAGTTTATATTTTTGGATGCAAAGATTCAGTTCTTCAGATTAAAGGTAATACAATCTACTTTTCCCTCCTCTGAAGATTTATTTCCATTAGAGTTGGCAGAATGGGCGGGTCAAATGGTTTGAGTAAAAAACTGAAATGAATGATGTTATGTGTTGGTCAAAATGGGTTGTGCTGAACCACAACCCATGTTTGCCCATCTATTTAGTTTGTAAATATTTAATGTATTAAGTATGATTATAAAGCTATATTACTAAAGAGTGCACCTTTTCTAAATAAACGATTAGGACGTCATGTGAATATACTTCAAGCAACTTTTGACCAGTTTGATCTATTTGACTTGTTTCATCTTTACCCATGAAATACAACTTGGATTTGATATTTTTTGTGAATTTCAGTGACCGTTGTTTACTAGTTAATCTATGTTCCTATCGACTACGTTCTATGTTTTGCAGGGAAAGTTAACAACATAACTGTTGACAAATGCACCAAAATGGGTGTTGTGTTTACGGTTAGTGACAATTTTGTGATTTATGAATAAAGAAAATTTTGGGTGTAAGATATTTGTAAATACGAGACGTTGGTGTTGGTATTATGTGATTTTTGACTCTTTAAACTCTGGAAACAGGACGTTGTCGCTGCTTTTGAGATTGTTAATTGCAGCAGTGTTGAGGTGCAATGTCAGGTATCCATTTTACTTACCCTTAATATCAATCGTTGACCCGAACCATATTTCTTTGAAAGTTATAAAATAAATAACTAGCGTGTCAAATATGATTTCAAGATCAGCCTGTTTATAAGTAAATGCATCGAGATAAAGGAGGTTTTATGTATACTCCCAACCCGTTTGACCAATTTCTATTATTAACTTTTTATTGCCGTATTTCCAGAATCAGCCTGTTTATAAGTAAATGCATCGAGGAATTAACACCTCTACTCGGTCCACAGCAAGACCATTGTTGAGCTAAACTCATAATTCTCAATGTGAGTGATTACAGGGTGCAGCCCCTACCATTTCAATAGACAACACAGCAGGCTGCCAACTGTACTTGAGCAAAGAATCTCTAGAATCTTCTATCACAACTTCCAAGGCAAGTGAAGTTAATGTGATGGTACCCGCCGAAGATCCTGATGCTGATCTGGTATGCTTTCTGTTTTTATGAGCGGGTTACGCGGGTTGGGTAGCAGATCAAACGATCTTATATACGCTTATATAGTTTTAGCTATGGGTAAAAGGACTATATTTGTATAATGATATCTAAATTTTAAAATAATATGATTTGTCAGGCTCTATTAACAAGTTAATCATGTTGAAAAGATAAACACTTACCCAAACGCATTTAATAATTGGGTTAGTTTAGTTGGGTCATTAAACGGGTAGTCGTGTTGACTCGTTAATGACTTGTATGTATGACGTGTTATTGATATCAGTAACACATCTACGAAAATAATCCTCAAGAAATGTCGTTGTTGCAGGCGGAACATCCTATGCCACATCAATACATTCACACTTACCAGGATGGCCACTTCGTTACAACCCCCGTCGCCCATTCTGGAGGGTAATCAGTTAAGTAAACACGTCGAGTTTCAACCATCTCCTAAAATGTGATTACAAAAACATAATTTTCTCTAATAAAATTACTTTTAATAATAATCTCTTATTAATTGCTTTACGAACACCGGTTTTCTGTATATTTGGATATGGAGAGTAAAGTCAACTGTTTGACAGTTGATATAAACTACATAGTTTTGGTATTATGCATCATTTTTGCAGTGATAACATTAACTACTAATAAGTGTTGATTGAGGTTGGATAATGGAGTTTGATAATTCATGTTCTAAGTTTAAGTTATTGTAAGTCTATGATATGACTTATTAGAAAGATTATTACAAGCGTAATGAAACATTAAACACGTCGCACTCCATCGATTCAACAAAGTGAAAAAAACAAAAACAAAAATTGACCGTAGGTATCTGCTTCGGAAAAACATTATTGCATGTTTCGTTTTGTTTTATTAAACAGGTTGACAGGTCGTCTTGTTTAACTAAACAAATTAAACAAGTCAACCCGAACACGACCCGTTTAACAAAATAAGTAACCTTAACCCAAATGCAACTTCCTCTTAAAAAATTAATAACTTTTAGAAAATATCTTTTTTGTGTCGTATAGGAGATTGCCATGTGTGGTCTCTCTATGTATACAATATTTGAAAGAAAAAAAATACTTATTAATCTCTACAATTCCATTTTATCTTCATAACCACCACACAACTAACACTCATGCATCTTCTCCTTCATCCTTCTCCAACCCTCTGTACTTACTCCGACCACCGTCCTCCGCCGCACCGCCACCACCAATTCCGAACATCCCACCGGAATAACGTCCGATACCTCAAATCGATCGGCATCATCCCACCGGAATCCACCACCACCCCCTCTCCAACCACCATCTCTCACATCCTCTCAACCATCAACTTCTTCAAAACCAAAGGCTTCTCAGAACCCGACTTCACCCGAATCGCTTACCTCTCGCCGCGTATCTTCACTCCATCTTTCGATCCCGAATCCATCGATCCAGTTTTCGAATTCTTAACGGTCGAATTAGCTGCCTCAGTGGAGGATATTTGTGGGTTGATCATCAAATGCCCTCACATTCTTGAATCAGACCCTGAATTCTGCTTAAAACCGACACTCGAATACCTTAAAAGCTTGGGGATTAAGGGGTTGAACAATCCCACAACTCTGAATGCTCATTTACTGAACACAAGAGTGCATAAGTTTGAAGAGAAGATGGGATTTTTGCAAGGATTCGGGTTGTCTGAGGCGGAATCGAGGCGGGTTTGTGGGCGGTTTCCGGCGATATTTGGGTATGGGATTGAGAACAATTTGAGGCCAAAGTTTGTGTATTTGGTGAGGGAGATGAAGAGGAATGGTAGGGAAGAAGTGTGTAAGTTTCCACAGTATTTTGGGTTCAGTTTGGAGAAGAGGATAAAGGTTAGATATTTGCATTTGAAACAGAGGAATGTTGATGGTGAGGTGCCTTTGCATAGGATGTTGTTGTCGAGTGATGAGACGTTTTTCAAGAAATGGAAATGAAAATCTTGATTTTGATTCTTAAAAAAGTTAATGAAATTAATAAGAGTGGTGATAGGCGGTTTTTCTATCGGTTCACTACGTGTTGCAAGAATAACTTCTTATGTAAAATAACAAAATGACATGAACTTGATATATATAATTAAATAATCAGGGTTAATTTGAAATACCACTGACAATTATCTTCGGTCTCAATATGTATTGATAGTTATATTGTTAATGATGGTGACACTTCCAGTAACAATTGCATTTCTAATTTCATTTATTGTAAAAGTGGAAATAGTAGTAAAAACATAGGGTGAAAACCAGCTCGACCGGATCAGAGTAAAAAACAATGTTGAATCAGGACGCCCCTCGTCTTGAAAGAATTCACATGCGCCCACCAGCTTTCCCAAAACAAGAAAGCATCTGCTGCTTACTACTCACAAAAAAATGAATGTTTGTGATCTATATGATATTAGAGGTTACCCAATCGATAACGGACTTATCTACTCACATCAAAACTAAGCTTATTGACGTATTTTATAATCTTTAGAATATAACAAATAAAATGTTAAAATTATTAGAAGCTTAAAGTTATAAAATTATAAAAGGTTTAGAAGCGTATTAAAGTATTTAATAAATTAAGACAGTTTTGAGGCTATTATAAGAATAAGTTTCACATAACATGTATCATGAGTAATTTTGAGGTTATTAAAAGATATGATCATACCCAATGAGTAACAAGTATGCATTGGATATAAGACACGGTTAATTTCAGGTTCTGAATACCATTATAGTACTTTCCGTTCCAGGTTCTAAATGTTTTGGATAATCAAAATTTCACATGATTTGAAGACTAATATAATCAATAATAATCGTACAAAATTTCAAAACAAAATAATATTTATAATCATTGAAAGACAAGTCCAATTTCTAAAGACATCTTAAGAAAATTAATATTTTTCCTTGTGGTTTCTTAAATAAGAATTCACCATACTCAAATATCCGATCACATGTCGAAACTCAAAAGCACATTCAAACACAATCTTCTATCATACATTGAAATTTAAAATCACATGTAAGAACGCAAAAAAGCACATTCAAACACAATCTTCTATCATACATTGAAATTTAAAATCACATGTAAGAACGCAAAAAAGCACATTCAAACACAATCTTCTATCATACATTGAAATTTAAAATCACATGTAAGAACGCAAAAAAGCACATTCAAACACAATCTTCTATCATACATTGAAATTTAAAATCACATGTAAGAACGCAAAAAAGCACATTCAAACACAATCTTCTATCATACATTGAAATTTAAAATCACATGTAAGAACGCAAAAAAGCACATTCAAACACAATCTTCTATCATACATTGAAATTTAAAATCACATGTAAGAACGCAAAAAAGCACATTCAAACACAATCTTCTATCGTAGGAGAATTCACTACAATCGATTATAGAAATCCAAATGCCCCGTTGTGAAAACTAAAACATCAATGATAACAAAGACCAAAAGACCAGCATTTGTTACTGTTTAATACCAAAAGACAAACAGAAAGTTCCTTATAAACCACTCTCCATTAATGTCTACTTGACCAAGACACTAAAAACAAGTAACAATATATTTCCTCAGCAAACTTCTATGTTGAAAGACTAGTCGAAATGGCAAAAATGGTAAATAAAAGCAGACTAATTGGCTACTATTTCATGAATTGCATCACTCACGGATTCGTCTTCAGACCTAACCGCAAGTTTCATAGCCACTTCTTTGGAACTATCGACTCCAAATGATAGACGAACGAGTACTTTCACGTTGCCTATGTATACACCCGATAACAAGCATGAGTGTGATCTTGAGTTGGCTGCAACCACCTCTGTGCCCTGAAAAATATAATACAAAAGTGAGAATAAATTTTATCTTTTAGAATAATAGGGTTTAGTGTTTCTAATGGAATAATTTTGGAACTTAAATGCCATTAGAAATAGACTTTGAGCAACTTTCAACCCATTTAGATTTAAGTATACAACACAATCCAAATTGACTCATTTATAGGCACACGGGTCAAAACTTTCAACCCATATGAGATAAAAATATAGAACACAATCCAAATTAATCCATTCATAGGCAAATGGGTCGAAAGTTTCAGCCCATTTGAGATAAAATAGATAACACAAGCCAAATCAACCCATTCATAGGCAAATGGGTCAAAACCTCCACCTCTACGAGATATAAAAATGTACCTCACAAGGTTGCATGCCAAGAAGATTGATAACAGCATTGACAGCTTCACTCAGACTTTCTCTTGGGCCAAGGCCGTATTCGTCAACCCGCTCGAAATCCGGGCCCAGGCTTTCCCATGCATTTCTGAAATTAGAAACTCCAACCTTAAGCATGTAATCAGCAGCAACAATCTCGGAATCCTCAAGTTGGTATTCATCTTCAACACCATCTTCCTCAGCCTCACCAGTTGAGGGATCGACCTGCAAATTTCAATAAGTTGAAATATCAGGTGTTTTTTCATTGGCCTATCGACTTTATTTTTGCACGGCTAAATCCCTAAAAGTTGAACTGAAGGCGTTTATTGTATAAGTTCTACTAATTTTTAAAAACTTTTGTTAGTAAACCAACTAGAGTTTTTTAATACTAGCATATATGTAACCTTGACAAATATATAAAATACATTACATGAATAAAACTATGGTGAAGTAAAAAATATACACCAAAACAGCTGCAAAGATTAACAGCACCAAAATGTATCAAACACTATGCTCATTGTTATGGTATGTAGCAAACTTCAAATCTTTGATTTTAATGTACCAAGTATTAAAATTACCTTTTAAAATATCAGTTGTGTTTGGAAGTTCACTACATAGAATTACAAAGATACTTTTGTAGAAGATTTAAAACAAAGTCATTAGCTTAAAAGCTCATCCATACTTCATTGTACATCCTCAATTTGATGTTGAAATGATTTTAACTATATGTTAGATATTATTAACTGATAAAAATGATAAGATGTGCAAAAATAAATTGTGTTGAGAAAAGTGGGTAGACCAAAGATTGAACCTCCACAACCTTTACATAAGCCACGTATTTTATCATTTATGTAAGTTTAGGGACCTAATCATGCAAAAGGGGCATATTTGTTGAGTTTTATAAGTTAAAGGACTTGGTCAAGCAAAAACAACAAAATATTTTTTAAATAAAATCTGACGATTTTCTTGTTTTAAACTCATTTAAAAATAGAGTCCTATGGAAAGTCAGGTAACAAGCAAAGCAGGTTGAGGTTGAAACAAATCATATTAATAGGTGCGGTTGGGTTGACCTGAAACACTATTTGTATAAGATCTCTACTGTTATATAATAAGTGTCAATATGGTTACATCATCTATATTCTCAATAATACCATAATCTGTTTGATAAAACAATTAGAAGACTTTACACATTATTAATACACTTTGGACCCGTTTGACTGCTAACTATTAAATGTAAACCTGAATTAACTGCCAACTACTTTTTAATAAACATCAGATGAGAAGTTCTTACCTCTTTGACAAGAAACTTCAACACGTTCGAGAATCTTCCAACAGCTGCGACCCCTTCTGGTTTCTCAAATGCCACAAACGTTTGCCCAGGTGTATCATATGGTAGAGCTTTTAATGGCTTGGTTGCCACCTCAGCAAATTCTTCTGCTTCTGAAGCATCTACAACGACAATGACCTAAAAACAGGCATCCATGATTAAGATGAGAAACCTTTAACTTATTTTAATAAGTACTTCACATGACAAGCAAATTTCTATAAATTAAGCTTACATTTTCCAGCAACTGCTCAGGAATCGTATTTGTACAGTTGTACTGAAACACAACATGCTTGTCAAATATGTGCTTCACAACATTCACTGCGTATTCTGTTTCAGCTTCAGTTAGCTCCACTGGGGCTGAGGACTGTTACAGAACCACATACAAACATAAATAATCAGCAAAAATGGAAGAAAAACAGGTAGAAGTGATAAAATAGGCGGGTTGGGTAACAGGCTATATCAGGTCAGATTGGTTGGCTTGAAACACTTTATAAGTAACTAGTGTCAATGTATGCTTACAAGTACTGTATTATTTCACAAAGAATCTACTTATGAGAAGTATAATTTAGGTCTTATGCGTTGTAATACACAGTGGCGTCTTTCAACCCATTCATTTCATGTATCAACCATTTCATAATCAAATGGTCGAAATTGCCAGGGTCTAGAACCATGTATCAAGTTTGTATGTAAAAAATTAGGTCCAATTGAAGAACCTTGAAAAGCTGTCCAAATGTAGAGAACTCTGGAATAGATGATAGTAGCTTCTCATATGCATCAACTGTAGAAGTCGGGGCTGCAGGTGGCGCACCAAGAGCAGTGGGCTTCTTACCAGCAGATTTTTTCTCTGCAAGTGGCTGAGACTTAACTTCCTTGGGTACAGAACAGATATCAAATGGTTCTTCTGCAGGTTCCTATATTGTCAAATAAACATATAATAAAATTAAATTACTGTTGCAGACATGATTATTGATACAATAAAGAAAATTATATGCAACCACTTACATAGTTCTTCAAACTAGTCTCTAGGTTGACCAGGGGGATGTCTAGTGACCCAAAGAGAAAGTCCTTTACATCTTTATCAGTTTCAACGACTGAACCATCTCCTCCAAGAGTATTTAAATATAGTGTAGCCCTATCACGAACCTACACATAAATAAGTGAAAATTTTCAACCCACACATGTCTGACATCTCACACACCAAATGGATTAAGCTAAAGGAACAGATTGGAAGCCATATCAAGAGTACTAAAATTCATAAAAACCATTAAATTGCTTTTATAAATAAGATCTAGATTATTTTTGTAATAATAAAGTTTTTGTTAAAGTCATTTTTGTACATTAATGCTTTTAAAACTCGGAACAAATGGATAAAAGAGGGATGTATGGTGGCCCAACCCATTTCAACCAACTGACCGGCACTTATAGTTTGACCATTTTAACTCATTACTCAACCTATCTGACCCACCCATTTGGCCCTCTGTCAAAAAGCAAAACAAGATGATTCCTGAGGAAAAATCTCTAGTGATTACAATGTGATTCCAATACTGGATTCAGAAGAACCTAAAAAGGTTTCAAAACTTGAAAAAACATGCATGTTTTTACAAATGCAACTAACCTCATCATCATTATCATACAAGCAACGCCTCAAAAGAACAAATATACGCGGCTGCAGTAACATATATAAAAACATGTTAGTAGCAAATAACAAATGATCCACCTTAGAGCAATGTTGATAAAAGGGAAAAAAACATAAGCTAAGTTACCTTCAAAGAATCAATCATTGCACCAAACTTAGCCAATGTACTTACTGCACTGGCACGAACCGTTGCATTCTCAAGGATGACACGATTATATATATACCTTATGTATTTGCTAGGATCAGAAGTCTTTGGTCCCTCCACACCAAGAAAATGTAGGATCTGATCACAAGTTTAAAGAAATTGAACATGTTATAGTATTAATGCGAAAGTTGTGATTTTACCTTTATATCAACATGCAAATAGATTTTAAATGAGTAGTAATTATGTCAGAGATCATGGAACCAGTCCTAAGGGGAGTCCATTTCTCTATTTCGTTCAGTTTTTACCAACTAGTTATTTTCCAATTCTCCATTATTGTTCAGTGCTTTCCAAACTCCCATTTTTCAGTCATTATATCTAATTCATCCTTTTTGTTCAAAATTTTCAATTTCCAAATTTTTGTACAAATTTTTTTCAACTCCTAATTACTTGGGTCATGACAAAATTGCAAGGTAGAAATTTTTTAATAATAAGTTCTAGTTGTATAGGTTTGAAAAAATCAAACTCATTTACCTTTATATCAAATTGCAGACAGTGATAATATTTGGTCTTTTCTACTCTCACTACCAAAACCAGTATAACCAAATTTGCTAGACCAGTAGAAAATTTTCTTGATTTAGTGATGCTAGTTCATGTCTATCATTTTACTTGACTTGCCACCTAAATTTATGTAACTAAAAGAGTTAGGTTTGCAGAACCTTTTACTTGAATATTATAGAAAATAGAAGTTCCTGAAAACAAGAACTATACAATTGTGTCCCAACTGATTTTACATTTTTTTCACACTTTCTGATAGCTCACTAGACTCCTAATTATACTAACAATACAAGTCTAACTACTAACTTAAAAAATAAAACTAATTAAAAAAGTGAAGAAGACAAAATCCCCCCTTCTAACAAGCTTACCTGTGTTGATAGATAGGTAAATTCACAGTCCTCAATAAATTCACACAAGTGAAGAAGGCCACTTTCTTTTGCATCTGGAATGTCCCTTATAAGTATCACAATTGAATCAACAATTGCTTTTTTGTACTCAAATCCACCTTCTTCCCTCAAGATATTGCTTAAGAAATTCATCCTAAATTTAATAAAAAATAAAATATGAGCGCATGAGAGACATAGTACTGCTAAATTTTATCCTTTAAGAAAAAATATTAGACAACAAAAGTAGTGATAATGAATACATGCGCCCCAATATTCAAAAGCTTTCACTAAAGCCACCCAAACAGGAAAATTGTTTTATTATTAGGTGGCCATAATGAAAACTTTTAAATACTTTGGTGGCCTGTGTATAATTTCATACTGCACCTCATGAAATAACAAAAACATACTCACAATGATCTATACTTGAGGGGAAACTTCAAACACAAGGACCTAATGGCATCAACCACAACAATTTTGAACTCATCAGCAATATCTGACATGAAGTTGGTAATTTGTTTCATCAATCGATCAACGCCTGATTCGTTGCCTGTTTTCAGGAGTGTGGTAATTGCAAGGGTAGCAATGCTTCTATTTTGGTCTGAGATTAAGCTCTCCATATCAATATTACAGTTAGTTACAGCCATTGGATGGGTCATTGCCACCTGGATAACATAGACATCACAAGAATTAGGCTAAACACTAATAAATTCATTATATACTAAATAAAAAGGTAAAAATAGACATGCACATTTTGGAAAAGATAAGAATACTGAGGCAATCACAAGAACTCTAATTCAAAGTTAATTACACAGTTAGCACAATAGAAGTTACATTAGAATCAAAATAATGAAGTTGGTTCCATCTGCCTTGATATTGGTAGATGTTATTCAACCATATTTTGACATATTAAAGTCCCTGAATTTATCAAAATTATACGAACTTGTAAAATTGATTGTAAATGTTGGTTACTTGCACATTCACTCTTTCGCTGATGTGGGGAACTTTTTAATATCAAGAATCTACGAAATACTAGTTTGCTTGTATTAGCAAATTTAACATGGCATGTATGTTAGCAAAAAAACACCTACGGGGAACCAATGTAGGCACCGACTGTGCAAGTAAATGGCGTTGACCATTAAATTCACAGGTTTATATAAATTTAATAAAGTTCATCAAGGTTAATATCCCAAAAGTTGGTTAAGACTTATTGTGCAATATGAGAAATTACGTTGTTTTTTATGGTATTAACCCTAATAATAACCGCAACCATACCCATTACATCTCATCTATAGGTTATTAAACCTAATAATAAAGAACCATAATTACCAAAAAGTGTAAGATGAAAGACATGGAGAAAGATAAGACATAATATACATTTTCATATTATTACAAGGGAACTAAGGCAGCTCACAAAAAATGATACCATAGAAAACTAGCAAACAAAAAGTTTAATAAAACATCAAACATGCTTACCTTGTTCAATGTGCGGACAGCAGCAAATCGAAGTACTGGTTTAGATGAGCTTAAGAAAAGCTGTAAAACAGTAATTGCAGGAGTTAATTCTCTACTAGTCACACCATTTAGTTCCGTTATTGCCCTTGCCGCTTCAAATATAACCATTTCTGCTTTGTGACGGAGGCAACCTTCTAGGTAGTCATAAAATGGGCGATCCCCACCTTGATTGTTAACACTTGATTCTCTAATAACCTAATAAACAATAGTATATACATGTGGCAATGAGTGAGAACTCAACCAACCAGTACCTTTGTTTAAACCTAATAACAACACTAATAGTAATAATACCTGACTGGTATAACGAATTAACAGGCATTGAGCCAAAGGTGAACGCACTGTTCCCCTTGTTAAGCTGGTAACTAATTTGCTCACAGCTAATCTATCATTTTGTCTTATCTGCAAATATATCAAGCTTCTTATATCAACGAAATAATCATAATTTTAAGGGCATTTGGTTTTTAACCATGAATCAATACACGTATGGGCTTGATAATATGGTACAACGGTAATGGGAATGAAAAGAGTATCTGATTAGCACAGGGCCAATGTCTTCATACCTGGTGGAGTAGAGCAAGTGCATGAAACTGTACAAGTGCAGCCCTTGATTGAACTGCTTCTTGTACTTCATTACTCCATCTTTTCACAATCTCAGGGTTTGTCTAAGATAAATAGAAATTATAAGATAATTACAGATTGTGTTAAAAAACAATCATTAAAGATCAATAAACAACGCTAAACAACATAAAGCAATTTCCCAAATGCTTAGTTGTACCTGAAGCAAATGGATACCACTGACTAAAGCTGCACTGGCAACCACGGGATTTTTGTCAACAATAGCTTGCTTCAAGTATCTCTCAATTTGAGTAAGAAGTGTTCCATCTGTGATACGACATAAAACACGGATGGCATTTGCTCGATACACATCGGTTTTGCTATTCATATCCTTCATGAGTGAGCTAGTGACAATGATAACCTTTTTTGTGAACAAGATTAACATGTCATTCAAACATAAATATATCAAAATATTATAAACACAGAAGGAATAACAATATAACATTATTCTATATAACCTCATCTGAAGAGGGTGACAACTCCTTTATAATCAAATAAACCATTCTCCTTAAGCCAATATCTTTAGACTGGAAAAGTTTTGTCACAGAAAAGAAGACTTCTGTGGCTTCAACCTACAATTGAAGAGCAACAACAGAGGGTCTAAATATGAAATCAATGCTAAATACAAGATCCATTTTCAGAGATTTTGGGCAAATACAAACAAAAAGGATGGTGAGGAATACACATATCTTTTCATTTGTATCCAGGCATGTGGCAAGTAAAATCACTCCCATAAACTTGAACACAGGGTTAACCGCAATTCCACATAAGTAAATATGAACTAAGTTATCTAGTCATAACTAAGGCTGCTAATTTAGTTGAATTGTACAATCCACATAATGAAACTGGTTTTGTTTCAGTTTGTTTAGAGGGTGATAGATGCATACCAGAAGCAAATTATAGCAGAGTTTGGAACACATAGTTCTAAGACACATTTTACAAGAGCAAAAAAGGAAGAGAAAATCCAAGTATATAACAATGTGTGACGCAACATGAAAAGAATATTAAAGGTTCAAAAACAGATTTAAGACATCAAATCTAAATGAAAACCACCCCATTTACGTTCTTTATGTGACATGATCTAAAGCATAAACCCATCCATATATGTCTATACAAGTTGATCTTAAGAATGAAATCTGACCTTTGTGAAGGTTTCCCCTTGATTTAGAAGATAAAGCAGCTTTGTAATAACCTGAAAACAGAAGATAAAGCACATTTGGTATGAAACAAACAATACTAATAGCAAGAATCACAATGAAGAAAACCAGCACCTGGGAACACCTCCTTGAATCTAGCTGAGGATCATTAAATACCCTGGCTTCTTGAAGAACTGCTCCCTTCTCAATTCCGAGAAAGGGAGAGTACTCTGCTGCACATAATCAGAAAACTCCATATAAAATACAAGAAACTTTTGTTTAACAGCCCATGATTCATTCACTATTAGGTAACCGAGTCTGGCATACACAGATCTATATCATCTTCCACTTATTTGATGCGTGTAATTCATCCATCACAATAAGATCATATGCTTATGAACTGGATTTGTGAAAATAACTAACAGAATGCCAATGCGTCGATGTGCACATTCATCAGAGTAACCGAGAGACTGAAAATAATTAGATAAACCTCTTAACTCATATTGATACATAGATTCAAGCTTCCCAGAAAGTAATTCTGGGGGTGTATTGTTCAATTCCCGTTGGAGTGATTGAATATATCTAGGATGTATTATACTGCTTAAAAAATCATGTTTCATATTCACTAAAAGATGATTTAACTTAGTTAAGTTCTCGTAAGTTTTGGGGTCTCTAGTATCTAATATCCTATCAACATGTTTTAAACCACAACGATCTAAAATCAGGATTATAGTTTCCTCAACGCTCTCTAAATCAGTCGTACAAGAACACTCAAACCTAATTTCATGAATGTCAATACCGTTACAGCCAAAACCTACCAGATCAACTAATCAACTAGCTCTAAGCGCTTGGTGATCATCTCATCAAAAACTATCGTCACAACATAATCAAACTAAATCCAAATCCGAAACTGAAATGTAAATCATCTCATTCGCATACACAACAAAAACGAGCAGTATCATGAACATATCATATCGAAGAAATTAAAAGAGTTATTATAATAACTAAACCAAAATTCGAAGGAGATAGTGGAGATTCGAAGATGCGTACCTTCCTCGTCGCGATCATCGTCTTTCTTCACGAACTGCGCCATCGGAGAGATGAAGGTTCAGATTTAACCTAGAAGATTAACTAACTGATAAGATCTAGCAGATCTATGTGAGTGTTTGAGCCCAATCGAAACTTTGTATCAATGGAAAGATGAGGTTGCAGATCTCTCTCCCCTGTATCTCCCGATGCTTTTGTGATTTGTGAGTGAAGTGTGATCTTTTTTTAAGGGTTTGATCTTTGGAAAATAAAATAAAAGCCTATGTTGGTTGTAAATGCAACTAGTGTTCAAATAGGTTTTTTTCGTTTATATCGGTTTGGGTTTAAAACCGAATTGGTTTTTTTGTAGTGGGGTCAAACTGGTTTTTCTTCAAATCGGTTCGGGTTACAAACCGGTTTGGCACACCGAAAATTCAAACCTATCAAACCGGTTCGGACCGGTTTGAAACAGGTTTTTTTACCCAAACCGGTTTTTCCTACCAGTTTTTAACTTTTAAACCGGTTTTAAGTGCGTGAATACCAAACCGTTTAGAAACCGGCGGTTTGGGTCGGTTCGGGGCCGGTTTGGGCCAAAACCGGTTCCGGTTCTTTTAGGTGAACCAGTTCCCGAACCGGTTTTTTTGTTCATCTCTAAATCAACATCGTTAGTCGATAGTGGTATACTACTAGTGGTGAATCTGTGTTGCGGTGGTGATTTTGAAATTTGTAAAATTCGGTTTTGATAATTTGTATATTAATATTTAGTTCATGCTTTTGAGTGATAACTTGGTTTTAGAAAAATTCATGTCAAATATTAATAAAATTGTTTCCACTCATGGTTTGAGTAATAACTCGGTTTATAAAATAATTTACATCGAACGTTGAGAATTAGATACATAGGGAATAAAAATGTTATAAAGCATAATATGTAAAAAGTTGAAAGAACAAAACAAAAAAAATACTATTAAGAAAAACAAAACACTAAACTAGCTTCAACAGGTTACACGTTTTCAACTGGTTACACGTTAGGGTCAACTGGTTACACGTTATATACCTAACGTTTTTGTCTAGATGATAATGTGTAATATTAAGTTGAGTGATTTACATTCAAATCAAATATAGGTATATACTTTGTATAATTGTTGAAAGTATAGCTTATAAGTTATATGCTAGGCTATGTCGTTTACATATTAAGCACATAGATCCAATGCTAATAACCAATCATTATTATTTCAGGATGTCATCATTAGAGTACAAGATAAGATTTGTAAGGTCTGGGCATTTTTCTAAGACTTATGTAACCCAAAGCATATACATAACGTCTAGAGAATAATGCCTGCTCAAGAGAAGAATCTTTCTTCATAGTTGTAAAGTGCGCAGAGGTGCGCTTGTGGATAGCGTTCCACCATCATACTAGAATGCATTGGCTGAGGTAAAGCCAACATTCAAAGGCGTTATGTCATTCCTAGTTCATGCTCACCAAAGCGTTGGGTCTAGGCGTTGCTTTCTACTGTGATGCCGATAGACATGTTTTGTTTACTGTTTGAACACGCATAAATCTTTTATTACTCAACGATTAGAGGGAGGAGATATTTTATCCAAGTATTCCTTTGAGTTTTGCATTAATTATTCAATATTGTTTTATATCGAAAGTTTCAGATAGAAAAACAAAACAATCAACACAAAATTCAAAAATTTTAGTTATTGCAGTAAGTTTGATGTCAAGTTTAACAACATCAAACAACCATTATACCCCAGATAATGAATCATCATTGACGTTGGAAGCGTCGCCAAACGAACTCCAGATACTCTGATAGCGAGGCCGATATGAAATTCTTCTGCTCATTTTGGCTACAATTGTGAGTTTACAAAAAAGAAAACTAAAATACAACTAAGATTAAAAAAGTTCATGTAACCATACAACATATAATACCAACCGAAAA
The DNA here is from genome assembly GCA_018326385.1 of Flaveria bidentis. Taxonomy (NCBI): domain Eukaryota; kingdom Viridiplantae; phylum Streptophyta; class Magnoliopsida; order Asterales; family Asteraceae; genus Flaveria; species Flaveria bidentis. Next base: position 20,422 of record BJCM01254429.1, read on the forward strand.
TCAGGGGCAAATGAACCCTAGGATATCCTTGTAACTTGATAAGACAACAATGCCCCACACTACGAATCTCAAATTATCTACATGACTTTGAACACAAACACAACCTAACTCATTAACATAACACTTCTATCGATAATAGATTACCTCTAAGATTTAACTCCTCAAGGAAGCACATACGCGATAAGATGAGGTTGCACATAACTGTTATCAAGTTAAACCACATAACCTCCCTTTAGTTGACTTGTGATTGTAGCAATCTTTCAGTTAATCTGGACCCTTAATTTCAGAGCATGCAGATATGCAATCTTGACTGCTAAGCAAAAAAATCAATATCATCATGGCGGTAAGAAGAATAAAGAGATAATGAATGTGAAGGCCATCCACGTATGTATCCAGTTTCACTACTATTATACCAAATCCGGCTGTAAAGTGACAAAATTAATACCTTTTCTTTATTTTTGCATTGAATTGTTGCTTATTAATAGCTTGACACAATAATATATTTTTTTTCTTATCAAAATATCAAGGGCACTCAATCCTTAGGTATGTTTTGGGCCGGATTTGCTATAAAACTGGTTATACAATTTATACCAAGAACTAACAAAAATAAAGCTTACGAGATAAAGAAATAACTCACGTGGTAAAAAGTTGTCAGAAAGTTATTATGCTATACCAACATAAAATAACGTTATTTGAAGGTCAAACTACTTCATTCCTTGCCTCCTTGATTATTTGAAACTTGAGCAGGGTTTGCTGCAGCTGTTGTGGGTCCCATCGCGTTAGAAATAGGAGGTGTGGGTCCAGTCATGGGTCTTGAGAGTGGTAGACTTTGAGGGGTCATGTTCACTGGATTTGAAGGCCTTTGTAATGGAAGTGCCGTGGGCCTAGAGGAAGCAGCACCTGACATGCCCAAGCGTGCTGCAATGATTTGGGCTCGTTCTTGGTAAAGTCTCTGTTTTGACCTTTCTAATTGTTCTCGGGCCCTTGATACTAGACCATCCATCTCACTAAAGAAAGTCAACTTCGTCTCCAACTTGTGCAACTGTAGCATGAATTAAGCTATAATTTATTACTAAATACTCTATAAACAAGAGAAACCTTATCATGCTTACATTCTAAGATGTGGGGAAGGACACGAGTCAAAATGAATTCAAGTGAAAATGGGCAATATCCATCAGGTTGGGTTTGACCCAAAAGATGTTTTGCCAGATTACTAGAACACGTTCTATCAGTAATAAATGTCAAATACTCAAGTTTACAGAAATATATTACTACAAGGGCAAACTGCACAGAATAGAAACAAACTTTTACATATTTTCTTGATTCTAGCAGCAGACATAGAATTAGGCACAACTTCATTGCTGACTTAGCAACCAAGTTACTTCTTATTTCTGATCGTAACATGAAGGGCCAATTTGAGCAGTAGCAGGATATTTACTTGCTAATTTTACAAAATTAAGTTGTGGCATCTAATTTGCATTTATATATTATTTTAAATATACAATTTATAAAAGATAATTTTCAAACTAGTAAACAATATACCTCATAAGAGTTTTTTCATGTGACCTCTAATGTGACTAACCAACAGCAGCATGGCATTAACAATTTACAAGTAAAAACGATTATAATGAGTTTGGTTGCTAAATTCAGTGATAAATTATAAGCTGGTTTCAATGTTCGTTTTATCTCTTGCAGACTTGCAGTTTGTCCTTACTACAACAATAATAACCTAATTTTCTTGAATGAAGTGACCGACAAAGACTTACACGTGTTTACTTTTTGCATTGAAAATACACTTGGGATTATAAATATAATCTAACCAAAATCAGCCCATTCATAAGTGAATCAGTTGACTTGCCACCATACCTGCTTTTCTACCAATGACGTAGCCAGCTGTCGAATTTGGTCTTCTTCCTGGTCTGCTAAGAACTTAGCCTTAACTGCAGCAGCTGAGATGGCAGTAACAGCTGCACTTGTCAATTTATGCATTAATGGATCATCTTTAGGGTCTAGAGGTTTATTATCCACATTTTTGGAGTCTTTTGCTCCTGCGTCTCCTACATCATTGAACATAACCAACAAATTGAATTAAGTATAGTAAATAAGATTTCATTGGTAAACAAAGTTTAGCCTAACTAATTACTCCTTCCCAAAAACATTGTACATCAATTTATTATAATTTGTTACACGCATTATATAAGGCATCGATTAAACATTCCTAAAACGGTGTTTTTCTCTAGTCGGCACTTATTTTGGTTGGAGGGAGGGGTACTAATTACCACTATTTGTTCTAATATTTGGTTATACAATGCTATGAGAGTATATTGAAGTTATTGAACTATCCACGAAATCAAATATCAAAGAAACCTGAAATTTGTGTGTTTTCAGCCGATGTAGGCAAGGGTGGTTCTGTCTTTTCAGACATCTCCTCATCTTTTGGAGCTTCAGTGGACTCAGAGACTACTAACCCTAAATCCGGCCCACCATCAGCAGTATCTTCAGTTTCCTTTTTGGAATTTGAAGAATTCTCCACTTTATCAGTTTGCTTATTTGTTTCATCAGTAATAACTGGTTTCTCAGTCACTGGATCCTTGTCTTTCTTTGAAGAACCTCCCTTTCTTCGTGTGCCAATATTCCTTCCTTTTTTAGTACCTGTCACTTCTTTTGCAACTGTATCCTCTTTTTTTTCATCAGAAACCAACTGTTTTTCGGTTTCGCTCTCGTTTTCAGTTACTTCTGTACTTTCCTTTTCTTCTTCCTGCTTATTGCAAGAATCGGTCTTCTCTTTCAAGCCTTCTTGCTCCACCACTTCTTGCACCACCACTTCTTGCATATCTCTGCATGTAGCCATGTACCCATTAAATGTTAGTTATATTTAGAGGCAGGGTGATTTGGGTAACAGGTTAAAATAGACCACATTTGTTGGTTTGACCAGTTAACTTTTTATCTGTTTTTTTGGTTAAATAATTGATGTATATTGTTATAAGACCAACCAAGTTTCAACATATGTAGCGCTTTAGTCTCTTAGTGCAATGGCTATATCCCTTAACTGTCTTTGACTTGTTATACATGTCATTTGGAACAGCCGACACGCTAAATTCTTATGTGAATGACATGTGTTTAAAAATATATATAATAATATAAAAAGAAGTTAAAATCAATCAAGGGATATAACCAATACAAAAAAAAAAGTTAAACCAAACTGCTAAATTAATGAAACTTGGTACACGTGCTTTTAACCATAGGTCATAATGACATTTTAACAAGTAAATAAAAACTAAGGGTAAAAAAAAGTGAAGGAACTAAACTGTTAAAATGTTGAAAACCAGTTGGTTTTATCCAACAGTAGCCCTAAATATTATATAAAGAAGGTTCAAAACATTTTAATACTTTGGGCAACTTTCAAAGTCTTTAAATTGGCGCATTGACATGTTGAAGTTAAAAAGATGACCCAAATCAATCCATTTTTAAGTTCGCTGAAACTGCCACCTCTAGTTATATTTTCTTAATTGGTAGTTAAATATGAATCTAGAGATTTATTGACCTATCTGTGTCATCTGCTTTTTTTGTTTCATCAGTGGGATCTTCTAGAACAAAAGAATGTCTTGCGGACAGCTGCAAGCCTGTGCCACCATTGGACACAGATTTCAGAGACGTACGGGCTGAAGCAGTCGCAATATCAGGTTTCACTAACCGAGTCAAAAATGCTGCCTGAAAAAGAATAATAAGAAAGGTAGCAAACTTAAGAAAATATACAAGACTGAAGCAGGGGATAATAACTAATGAGTATCTGTCCAGGATAGATATTCATATGTTACCCTTTCAAGATACACTCTCCAACACTATTAATATTTTTCACAGACAAAAAAACAAATTAAGATATGTAGCATAAATGCAGATTTTAGTTGTTAGTATGCTAATTTTACTATTGGTTCATTAAAGATACAAATTGACTTGGAAAACATGCAGGATATATGATAAGACTAATTGAGGTTAAAATTGCAAAACTAGTAAATCATGGCTATCCATTTTGGAAAGTGAACATATACTTTGAGAGAAGTTAAAATAGTAATGTGAACAATAACTTTGGGAGGGAGTACTACATAAATCACAAATTTTAATTCAGAAGTTCCTTAAATTCATTTCTAAGGGGTGGTGTTTGTGATTGCATATTTATAGAGCTTATGCTTAGCATATTTCATCCTAAGGGCAAAATTTACTTTTGAATCCAAAAAGAATTCTCAGTTAACAATTTCAAACTGCTTATTGAAAACAGTTCATTTACCCTAACACAAGCATAAAATACTTTTCTGCATCCAAACACTCAAAAGTCCATATTTAGAAAACAACAAATGAAAGCAGAGAAGTTGTTTAAATAAGCACACCCAACCCCCTAAAACAGAATATAACTTACCATTGCCATGACAGGGTTACCAGCATCAGCAAAGCAGAGTTTCTCATCAAGGGAAGAAAGGGACCCCACAGCATCAAATGCTTCTTTTAGTGCTTTCACTGCAATATTCACACCATTTTCCTGTTCATTATCTTCTAACTTATTACTATTATCCATCGATTCTGAAGTCTCTGTTGGACAGGATCCTGGTTGATCATTTTTAGCCTTTGGATCCTCAGTTTCTTTTGTATCCTGTGAATCCCTCTCTTCCTTATCTACTTCCATTTTTTCATCATTTTCCTGTTGACTTTGACCAACTTCTTTCTTCTCGCCATTTTCATCAGGAATTTTTGAATCTTTCTTCTCGTCATCATCTTCATCCTCACAATCCCAAAAAGAGTCTTCAATTGGCATTCGAAGAAAATGCAAAATACATTGAGCTTTTGTTTTTGTGGCAACATGTTCAGCAATCTCATTCCAGTTTTCTTTGAAAAGTTGCAAAGCTTCTAGAAGAAGTAGTGTTTCTTGATCTGTCCATTTTCCGCTACTTGCACCAGCAACATCACCAGGCTCCATGAGAATGAAATCAGATGTGGCCATGTCAGAATCAAACTTGCCTTTGTTGAAGCATTCAGTACACAAGTCAAAATCTGCCTGCCTAACAGAAACTGAATCAACATAAAACAGACAAACATGATGTGTGCTAGTAGGTATGTACGTAAACAACTTGTTTTCCTATGTTTAGACTCAAGTATTGACATTACCACATTAACAATTTTAAAATTTGCAGTCAGTAAGCATGCATAATTAATCTCCATTCAATATCTTTTTAGTATTAAAGATTTCTCTCTACATCTTCTAACACCTACATTACTGTATATGTTCTTGTTTTTATATCTTTTTAGTTTTTACTTCCTAGAAGATCCAAATTATACACAAATTACCTCTATTATTCTACCTAGGATTTCATTATCGTATGAGATGAAATCTTTGTAATTTACGCTATATGCCAAATCAAAGATTACATGTGTTCATGGAGATAAAAGCTCATAGTTTGTTTTAAAAATGTGTGCACACTACACCAAAAAAGATGGAGAGATCTTTTTCTCTGTTTGCTATAGTTTCTCCGTTTCTAGATTGCTTAATCTGTAACTAATAAAAAAGTTAAAATTTAACAGCACTTCGTTGATAAAAGCACATAGTATTTCTATTTTTTCAAAAAAGTATGTCAAAAAAATAATTGCTCACTCTTCGATAGAAAAATTATTAACTTCTATTTGAGTGTAAAATAAAAATTTTGTTGATAGGGAATTATAGATATTATTGAATTAATTGGCAAGTTCATGAACATCTAAACATGTATTATTTAATAAAAAGAGTTAATTTCAATTTTGCTCCCTAAGGTTTGACTAAAGTAACCATTTTCCTATAAAAGATTAAAAACATCAATTTACCTTCAAAAGTTTCATATGTTGTTTCAAATTTCACTTCAAAAGTTTCAATATTTTGGATAAAGTTAAAACAACTGATGAAACTTTTCGACTAAAATTGAAAAAACTTATACAACTTTTGGAGGTTAATTGATAATTTAATCTTTTGGAGGAAAATGGTTATTTTTAACAAAACTTAAGGAGCAAAATCAAACTTAACTCTAAAAAGAATTTACATTTTTCCACATTATCTAGTATTTGGCAATTATTTTCTCCCTTAAAAAGAAGCCGATGTGCAAATCTACTTACACGAGAATTGATACATATGCTGATGCCAATTGGCATACATCCATGAGTTCTAGAAAATGTTCTCACTTCCTCGCACTATCATGGATGGATACCAAGCGGCGGATATGCATTATTTTTCTAATCTCTACTTTTATTTGGCAAGTAAGATATAAAACTTAAAGGCATATCAGTAGATACTGCTTGGTAGAATTGCATGAACAATTGAATAGCACAAAAGGATAAGGAAGCATATCGAATTGTGATGATAGACTTGTAATTAGTAAGAAACTTAAGAACTCTAAGAAACGACGGACCTGCTTCTGACAGTGGTAACGCTTACGAGAGCAATCAGCTGCACATGAATTGCAGTGATATTCAACAGATGGCCCATCCGGCTGTGCTGAGTCATCAATCATTACAGACTCAGGCAACCGGTACGGAACGGCAGGCATTGCAAAACTACTCCTAGGTACGACTGGCGAGCGTACTTGCTCCACGTCAAACTCATACAATTTCTGTTTTAATGAATTTACTTTTGCAGCTTCTTCAGAATCACCCACCGACTTGACAGTATCTGCCTCAGGGAGTGGATGGTAATTAATTAACCCCCAGTAGTCTAAAAACTCCATCACCTCCTTTTTAGCATCCATTTCTCCACCCGATATCTCAGAAAGATCTTTTTCCTCTATTTGGGTGCTGGGATTTTCATGAAATCTTTTCATAATAGAGTTTCGAATTTCCAAGTAATTTTCACAAGTCCGATTCTCCAATTTTCCATTAAAGAAAGAAGGCAATGCTTTCTCCTCCAATGGATGAACTTTTGTCCACAAAAACCAACCTATAAAGCCACCATGCATCAGTTCATAGTAGGCCATTATTATGTGATCAACCACTGGCTATAATTTAAATAAAAAAAACTCTACACAATTAAAGTATGAAACAATCAACAGAATATTGATCCAATGTCTTGACCATATAATGTTCAGAAATTACATTCAACCATGTATAAAAATCTAAATGTGTTACATTTCATATCCTCTTCACTGATTCTACAAACATAAAAATTGAGCAACTGAGCATATCTTAGTAATGACTAATGCCAACACAGCCAATACTATTTCCAAAATCCAACATATTAGAACCCCTAAATCATAGAAAAACAGTCTCCATATACTGCCAGGTAAAGATTGTTAAAGGTACCAGATACTTCTTTTCTCAATCGAAAATATGACCAGTTTTCAAATTTGACCAAATGTATGCAAAATTGCAAATAACCTCTTTTAACAATTTTGACTGACACCTATATACTAATACACCTTCATGTTTTCTAATGACATTACCATTTTCCAACACCTCTATCCTGCATCCTGAAACATATGAATTTTAACAATCTAACAAGTATTATTTTGTCTCTTTTTGACTCTAGAACCCCCAAATTTTACTGTAACAGCTACTAAAACATAGTGAAAGTTTTCTACAATTAGACTAAGCATGTTAGACAAATGACTAATTGATATACGATTATCAGTGATTTAAGCACGCTACATTCACTTACCAGCAGAAATCGGCACAACATGTACATTATCACCACGCGATTTCACGCAGTCGTATTCCGCTTCTATCTTCGATTCCAACGCCTCCCAAGCCTCTCTCCTAGCATTCAACTCCTCCTCCGTCTCCACCTCCACCTTCGCCGCCACCGGCGTCGCCGCCGCACCTCCACCTCCACCATTCACATCCACCGCCTCCCAAAACGCCGCAGCCTCAGCGTAATTAGGTTGCAACCGAGCTCTGGTCAACGGACCGTTGTGGATCGGAGAGAACAACACCGGAGACGGCTTCTCTCGCGCTTGACGCTTCGACGACGACGACGGTGGCGGAGTCGATGTGTTGCTGTTGCTGAGGCTTGAGGCTTTCCTCTTCAGCCCTCCGCCACGTCGCCGTGACGTGTGTACCTCCGATGACGGTGGTGCTGGTGGTGGTGCGGTGGTGGTTGCCGGTGAATTGTGCTTTTCGTCCATTTTAGGGCTTACACTTTGAAGACTCGATGAGAGTCGTCTTCTAGCTTCGAAGATCTACACAACAACACAGGTTATTGGAGTGGTGTTTTGTGCGTTGCGGTGCAGTGTTGCTAAGGTGTTCTCGTGATATGGACCGTAGATGGGATTGCAGTATCCCATCCGACGGTCGTGAGAATTTCATTTCAAATAACTTTTGAGATAACCATTTTCCATATATTAGTAAACTAGTAGCTATTTCCAACACTTTATAATCTATTGTTATTAAAAGATTATTTTATGAAATTATAATCAGGTTTTAGGATTATTAAAATTAGGATACACCTAACTTATTTTGCTTTACGTCATTAAAATTTATTTTGATGTCCGAATTTTATATATTTAGCAGGTTTATCATTCTTTTATGTTATTCATAAATTGCAAAATATTTTTAAAATTTTGTAAAAAAACAATTAAATACAAAATTGCAAAATATTTAAAAAAAGAATCTTGAAAAAATGCATATTGTATTTAAAAAATAGAATTTTTTTCAAAAAATTGTAAAATTTTATAATAAATGTGGTCAAGATACTCACGAAGTGCATCTAAAACGATCAACGGCAACCATAATATGTCCAAACGAGACAACCTACATCTAAATACGGGTAAAAATCAAGCATTCAAACATGTCAACATCAAATTAAATACGCCCAAACGAGTCGACATCACCAAAATGAGCCCGAACGGGTCAACATACATCAAAATACTCTCAAACGGGTCAAACTCAAACAAACTACACCCAAATGAGTCAGCATACATCGAAACAAAGGCTGGTCGAGTGAGTTATGTTCGAACAAAGGCTGGTCAAGTGAGTTATGTTCGAACAAAGGTTGGTCGAGTTCTAGTTGAAAGAAGATAGCGCAGCAACAGGTTCGAGAATGAAGGTTGATCGATGGATTGCGTGTAGGTCCTTGGCTGAGTGGTTTGTTGATGTGAAAGGGTAGTACCATACAAGTCTGTTATGCATGGGTTAATTTCATTGGTGGTGTTTGAATAAGTCTGGTTGGGTCTACATGGCTGATTCATACACGTGTGATCGTGGGTTTATGTTTGAAGTAGTGTTTCTTGTTTCCTGTTCTGTTTAGGGATTAGTTATTTACATTTCAATTGTTTTGTACGCCTATTTAATGGCTACTCAGTTTGATGAATGAGATATTAGAAAATTTGTGTTGAATACCAATTTGTGTCTAACAAATTTGGTATCAGAGCAACACGGTTTACGATCAAATTGAGTGGAGAGAAGATGACAGAGGAAAAACTAAAGGTGCCTGTCACATCCCGACCAAAGCGGCGGAACATGCCGGGGCGCAACTAAGATTGTTCAAATGCACACGACACTATTAAAGTGATAATATTTAATCAACTCATTCATTTCATAACATGTTCTTACAAATACAAGAAAATAAATAGTTCTTAACAAATAACCTAACGGTCCAAAATAAAGTAACGTCTTTAAATCTTCAATCAACCGTCAATCAAACCTGTAGCATTACATAAAATATGTTTTGTCAACATGTATGTTGGTGAGCAATTCCATGACTTTATAAATATAATATAAGA
>BJCM01254432.1:0-19644 GCA_018326385.1 Flaveria bidentis
TATATATATATATATATATATATATATATATATATATATATATATATATATATATATTACAAGATTTAACATCTAAATAATAAGTTTAAGGAGTTAATTGAGGACTAGGGTTTAATTTGATATTTGGGGTATTCTTGTAAGTGCATAAAATATTAAAATTAAGTAATTACTATTTATGTATTTTAAAGAAAATGCATTGAATCATTTATAATAATTAATAAGGTTTAAGTATAAAATTTGAGTAACTATTTGATAATCATGATTTAAACAGTATTAATTGAGAAGAGACATTTGGTCAAATAATAAATTATTAATTATTATTTAAAATTCATTTTATAAGAAATTATTCAAAAGCAACCTTAAAAAGATATATATTTACTTAAATATAGAAAAAGTTACAGAAAATATTTGGTGTCTTTTAAAAATATTTGAAGTTTACAAATTTTTTTTAATATTTATTAGAAATTTCTTGTAATTTATTTAAGGCTAAAAAACCTTTAAAAAACACATGAGGGTGCCCGGGTTCCAACTTGGGACCTCAAAGTTGAGATGTGAGTGAGTAACCAGTGAACCATGGTCGTGGCCTTGGTATCACTTGGTTTTAAAATCTTAAAACCCATATAAACCGAATCCCCCCAAATCTTAGAACCCTAATTCGATTGATCCAAATAAAACACCAAATCTATATTATTAATAGAATTAAGGTTAGGGCTTTCATTCCTTAGATAAAATCGAGCATGTAAGTAGGTTTAATTACCCGAATTGAAAAGGGATTGATGATGAACAATCCAAGAACGTTTGCGGGTATGTTAAGACTGGTTCAAGTTGAAAACGCTAACGATAATCAAATTCATGTTGAAGAAGGCTTCCAAGGATCTTGGTGAGCAAATGCCCTCTATCAATTTCAGGTCTTGAAGTCCGGAGAAGGGATCTCGCGTATAGAACAGGGCGTGGCTTCAATGGGTACTCGAAGATATAAATTTTGTGTATTTCAAGAGAAATTTGAAATGGTAAACGATTAGAGATAGATAGAAGATCGATTAGGTTCAGCTAATTCGATTATTATTGAGTTTTAATGCTCGAACGACTTTTAGGTTTAAAGTTTTGGTTACTTAAATTGTTTGGAATCCATAACCGTTGTTTAACTCAATTGAAGGTCATAATTGTGTTCGAATCATCTTCAAAAAACGATTGAATCAATTTAGGATTGGAATTAGAAGGGAAAAGGGTATTTCGAAGCCGCCGGAGCTCGGCCGGAGGGTGGCCGGAGCTCCCGCCGGTTTTGCAGGGTTAAGTGGGCAAGGGTTGGGTTGTTAATTTAAAATTTTACACATTTGGCCCTTGTAGTTTATTTGTTATCATTTTATCCACAGAATTACCTTTTAAAGTTTATAATATGACAAAACACACCTCTTAACTTTATTAATTTAAGTTTTAACATCTTAAGTTTCAGAATTTTTTTACAAATTATTATCATTAGTAACAATTTTATTATTATTAGCATTATTATTACTATCCTAATTATTATTACTACTACTATAACTCTTATTGCTATTATTATTATTATTATTATTATTATTATTATTATTATTTTCATCATTATTATTATCATATTAATTATTATTGTATATTTTAATATTAAAATTTTTAACTTTCATACATTAATTTAATGACAACCAAGAAGTTAGCATAAAATAACCATAAGTTATAAGATTGACAACAATAGTCCTTACAAGAATAAATGACGTTAACTTTGTAATTTAACAAAAAATACAAGATGTTATAGTTTTCCCAACTTATAAGAATAAACGACGTTAACTGGGTTTCATCCAACGGAACATGCAGACTTTCGTTAGCCAACCACTTTCTCAAATTTGAGACGTGGAACATAGGATGAACTCCACTAAGCTCGGGAGATAGTTCCAGTTTGTAAGCCACTTTCCCAATCCTTTTCAGAATCTTGAAAGGTCCTACAAATCTTGGAGCCAGTTTACCCTTCTTTCCAAAGCGAACAACAATGAGAGCTTTAGAGGAACCATATCCCCAACTTGGAACTCCAATGGCTTACGGTGCTTATCGGCATAGCTCTTTTGTCGATTTCTTGCCACTTCAAGGTTCTTGTGAATTATAGAGACTTTATCGGGTGTTTCTTGTATAAGTTCAGTACCAGTGATTAAATTTTCACCGATGTCGGTCCAGCAGATCGGTGAACGACATTTACGACCATAAAGTGCTTCGAATGGTTCCATCTTGATACTCGAGTGGTAACTATTGTTATACGAAAATTCCGCGAGCGGTAAACGCGTATCCCAATCACCAGCAAAGTCAAGGACACAAAGGCGTAGCAAATCCTCTAAGGTTTGGATGTTTCGCTCGGTTTGACCGTCCGTTTGAGGATGGTAAGCCGTGCTTAGATCCAATTGAGTACTCAAGAGTTCTTGCATAGATAACCAAAAGTGCGAAGTGAAACGAGCATCTCGGTTGGATATGATGTGCAGAGGTACCCCATGACGACTTACAATTTCATCAACGTATATTCGAGCCAACCTTGATGTCCTGTAAGTGTCACGTATGAGTATGAAATGTGCCGACTTAGTCAATCGGTCAACAATAAACCTTATGCTATCATGTCCATGGGAGGTTTGGGGTAGCTTAGTTATGAAGTCCATGGATATATATTCCCATTTCAACATAGGAATCTGAAGTTGTTCAAGTAATCCACTTCGACGTTGTTGTTCAGCTTTAACCTTCGTACACGTGAGGCACTTAGCTACATAAGTCACTATGTCTTTCTTCATTCCAGGCCACCAATATTGACCACGCAGATCCATGTACATCTTATCATAGCCAGGATGAATAGAATAACGAGTTTGATGAGCTTCGTTCATGATAAAGGTATGGAGATTATCATGATTCTGAACCCAAATTTGATTCGCGAAATACATCAACCCATTGGGTTTCGTTTCCAATTGAGCTAGAAGGTTATGTTCCAATTCCTCTCCCATTCTCCCTTCTAGTTGAACCGCTTGTTTAGCCTCTAAAATATTGATCTCGATGTCATTTTCGATCCTCAAGTTTTGTAGCAACACGGTAGTCTAGTTGACATCTAAATGGATATCGGTATCAAACTCTCCCAAAGTGTCAAACCATTGACTTCGAATGAAAATTTATTGGAATGAGATCATCTTGTTGTGAATCTTTCGGCTTAGTGCATTGGCTATAACATTTGCCTTACCAGGATAGTAACGAATGTCACAATCGTAATCACTAATCAACTCCACCCAATGACATTGTCTCATATTGATATCTTTTTAATTAAAAACGTGTTGAAGGCTTTTGTGATTGGTGTAGACTATGTATTGTGTACCATACAGGTAGTTTCTCCAAATATTCAAAGCAAAAATAACCGCACCATGCTCGAGATTGTGTGTTATGTAATTCACCTCATGGACCTTCAATTGTCTTGATGCATAAGCTATGACCTTTCCTCATTGCATGTGAACACAACCAAGGCCTTGTTTAGTTGCATCACAATACACGATGAAATCATCGTTTCCATCAGGTAGGGTCAAGATAGGAGCATTGCACAACTTGTACTTTAACGCTTTAAAAGCTTCTTCTTGCCCGGACCCCCACTCGAATGTTTTATTCTTTTGTGTCAAAGAAGTGAGCGGCTTCGCGATCCTCAAAAAGTTGGCAATGAATCGCCGTTAATAACCAGCAAGACCAAGAAAAGAACAAACTTCGGTTGGAGTTGTAGGAGCAAACCAATTCTTCATAGCTTCCACCTTTGCAGGGTCAACATAAATTCCTTGGCTATTCACCACGTGTCCTAGAATTTGAACTTCCTCAAGCCAAAATTCACATTTCGAGAACTTCGTGTACACTTGTTCTTTCTTCAACAACTCAAGAACTTGTCGCAGATGTAGTTCATGGTCTATATTGGACTTGGAATAGACAAGTATGTCGTTGATGAAAACGATCACAAACTTGTCTAAATAAGGCTTGCATACTCGATTCATGAGATCCATGAACACAGCAGGAGCATTTGTTAAACCAAAAGGCATAACCATGAACTCATAATGCCCATATCGAGTACGGAATGCAGTCTTTGGGATGTCATCATCATGAACTCGCAATTGATGATAACCAGAACGTAAATCAATCTTTGAAAAAATAGCAGCTCCTTGAAGTTAATCAAATAAGTCATTGATACGAGGAAGAGGGTAGCGGTTCTTGATGGTAAGCTTGTTAAGTTCACGATAGTCGATGCACATATGAAACGACCCGTCTTTCTTCTTCATGTACACCCTTGATGAACTTCTTGATGTTACGAGGGATAGTGTCGACCATATGGGGCAACAATATACACAACTCATGATGCCTAGTTGAGTAGGCCAAATGGTCATACCATCTTGCATCATGTTCCAAAATTCCTCCTTCAGTTTTTGTAATTCACTCCTCGGGCAGAACTTCGCGATGGCGATGTTCTTGAACTCATCCCAAGTGAGTGCCAGGACAGCATCGACACCTCGATTCCTCTTCTCGCTATTCCACCAGGTAAGTGCCCTTTGTTGGAGCATACTAGTGGCATAACGAACTTTGAGTGCCTCGGGACACTCATAGTTGACGAAAGTGTTCTCCATACTCTCGAACCACTCAAAGAGACTAGTGGCTCCTTTCTTGCCACTATCACTAGTGGGCTTGCAAGAACTAAAGTGCTAGAAGGTACAAGTTTGGTTGTTATGCCCTTGATTCGCACTGTTTTCCCCTTGACCAATTCCATTGTTGCTAGAATTGGTCGTAAAGGTGCTATTGAGTTCAACAACCATGGTTGGAATGACGGAAACCATTTGTCGAGCAATCATGGTGGCTAGCTTACGGTCAAAACTTCCATACTTTCCATGGTGACGAGACATGCTAGATATACAAAATGAGTTAGTCACGGGAAGGGGGATAACAAAGGATAGTAATTTAAAACAAGGGTAATCAAGAGTTGTAAGGCACATGGAAGTTTTCCATTTGGTAACGCATTAGCACTTGGAAACGTTGACACGTCAAGGTAAATTGACCCATTTGCCTTGGAAACTTATGTATGTTGACCATAGTTTATCACTCATCCCAGATATCCACAGGTAAGCATAACTAGTCCTGTAGGATTTATGTCAAATGCTTACCTTAGCCCGAAGGCCTTTTTCCAGGAAAACCAGAATACAGGTGTCTATGTGTCACAAAAATTTCTTAGGTTCATGAAATCAAAACCTTGATGAGATTTTCATAGATTAGACATAGAGCTAAGGAATTATACCCACGATAATAAGCGTAGATTCCACATGTTGTCGGGAATAAGTTTAGGAAGTTTCATTTGTTGGGGAGAGTCAAAGAGTCAAAAATAAGTTTAGGGGAGACAAGCAACAAAGTTTAAGCATTTACAAGGCAATCCTAAGCTATGACATCAAGTTGCACATAAGAAGGCATAACATTACGTAGCATGCAAACAATATATATAATTACAAGGATAAAAATATTATTCTATAAGGTTTATGCATAAGCTATAGTCTAGGTCACCATTTCTAATAACTAAAATCCTTATAGTTATGGGCTCTGAGACCAATCTGTCACACCCCAACCTTGATGGCGGAATCGTCGAGATGTGAGGGTTAAGATTGTTCACAACTACATAACACTAACTTTAAATGAAAATATTATTATTATGAGTTTCAAATGAAAATACAACCATATGTCTCAATCATGAAATAGTTCAAAATAAAACAAAACATAATTTAAGCACTTTATTCTTTTAACTAGGTCCAAATCCTAGTTTAGTGCAAGCTTCAAAAGATGACTTCAAACATGCGCGTTTCCTGAAACATGTTAAAAATAAAATGTCAACTATGAAGTTGGTGAGTTTCCAAGGGTTTTATATACATAATATATCAAAGGTTACAAGTAGCAATTCATGTCATAGGTTATTAGTTAAGGAAGTTTATAGAACACATATAGTTACAATCAAACCTCGACTTAATTACAAGTTTATATGATTGGCTAAGTGTACTTGGTTCCCATGATGAACAAGTCATATGTAATCAGGAGCCAGCAATACATCAGCTTTAGCACCAAATAGGCTTGTTAGGCCCATAGATCTAAGACGTAGTCAGGCTAGCAATAGTTAATGATTGTAAACATAATATGTGTCTCATATAAGGCTTACAATAACATAAATAACCATGACAAATAAAAGTATGAATTGCAAGTGCTTTACAAGATTAAAACGTTTACAAGTGTATGTTGATAAGATTAACATGTTTCACCCTAAAATAGTATGAAATAATTTAAAAAGGGGCAAGGAAAACTCACATGATCAAATAGTATAAAAGATATGATTAATAAGAGATAATAAGCGTTCCAACGCAATCCTTCACAAGGTACCTAAGAATATATATATATATTAGAAGATTTAACATATAAATATTAAGTTTAACGAGTTAATTGAGGACTAGGGTTTAATTTGATATTTGGGGTATTCTTGTAGGTGCATCAAATATTAAAATTAAGTAATATACTATTTATATATTTTAAAGAAAATGACGTTGAATTATTTATAATAATTAATAAAGTTTAAGTATAAAATTTGGGTAATTATTTGAAATAATCATGATTTAAACAATATTAATTGAGAAGAGACATTTGCTTCAATAATAATTTATTTATTATTATTTAAAATCTATTTTATAAGAAATTCAAAAGCAACCTTAAACAAATATATATTTATTTAAATTTAGAAAAAATTATAGAAAATATTTGGTGTCTTTTAAAATTATTTAAAGTTTACAAAAATAATTTTTATATTTATTAGAAATTTTCTGTAATTTATTTAAGGCTAAAAAAACTTTAAAAAAACACATGAGGGTGCCTGGGTTCAAACTCGGGACCTCAAAGTTGAGATGTGAGTGAGTAACCAGTGAACTAGGCCCATGGCCGTGGTATCACTTGGTTTTAAAATTTCAAAACCCATATAAACCGAATCCCCTCAAATCTTAGAACCCTAATTCGACTTGATCCAAATTAAACACCAAGTCGATATTATCAATCGAATTATGGTTAGGGCTTTTATTCCTCAGATAAAATCAAGCATGTAAGTAGGTTTAATTACCCGAATTGAAAAGGGATTGATGATGAACAATCGAAGAACGTTTGCGGCTATGTTAAGACTGGTTCAAGTTGCATACGCTAACGATAATCAAATTCATGTTGAAGAAGGCTTCCAACGATCTTGGTGAGCAAAAGCCCTCTACCAATTTCAGGTCTTGAAGTCCGAAGAAGGGCGCTCGCATATAGAACAAGGTGCAACTTCAATGGGTACTCGAAGATATAAATTTTGTGTGTTTCAGGAGAAATTTGAAATGGTAAATGATTAGAGATAGATAGAAGATCAATTAGGTTCAGCTAATTCGATTATTATTGAGTTTTAATGCTCGAACGACTCTTAGGTTTAAAGTTTCGGTTACTCAAATTGTTTGGAATCCATAACCGTTGTTTAACTCGATTGAAGGTCATAATTGTGTTCGAATCGTCTTCACAAAACGATTGAATCAATTTGGGATTGGAATTAGAAGGGAAAAGGGTGTTTCGAAGCCGCCGGAGCTCCCGCCGGTTTTGCGGGATTAAGTGGGCGAGGGTTGGGTTGTTAATTTAAAATTTTACACATTTGGCCCTTGTAGTTTATCTGTTATCATTTTATGTACAGAATTACCTTTTAAAGTTTATAAAATGACAAAACACACCACTTAACTTTATTTATTTAAGTTTTAACATCTTTAAGTTTCATAATTTTTTTACAAATTATTATCATTAGTAACAATTTTATTATTATTAGCATTATTATTACTATCCTAATTATTATCACTACTACTATAACTCTTATTGCTACTATTATTATTATCAGTATTATTATTTTCATATTAATTATTATTGTACATTTTAATATTTAAATTTTTAACTTTCATACATTAATTTTAGTGACAACCAAGAAGTTAGCATAAAATAACCATAAGATACAAGATTGAAAACAATAATCCTTACAAGAATAAACGACATTAACTTTGTAATTTAACAAAAAAATACAAGATGTTACACATATCACCATGGACTTTATTATGAAGCTACCGCGTACCGCGCGAGAGTATGATGCTATATGGGTGATAGTTGATCGTCTGACGAAGAGTGCTCAATTCCTACTGATCCACGAGACGTATTCATCCGAGAGGTTGGCAGATCTGTTCATTAAAAAGATTATAACTCGTCATGGGATGCCAGCGTCTATTGTATCTGATCGGGATACCGGGTTTATATCTAAATTTTGGAAGAAATTCCATTATGCGACGGGGATGAGGTTACATATTAGCATGGCTTATCATCCTCAGATGGATGGCCAGTTGGAGAGGACGATTTAGATGCTAGAAGATACGCTTTGGGCATGTGGCATTGATTTTGGCAGAAGTTGGGATGACCACTTACTGTTAGTTGAGTTCTCATATAACAATAGTTATCATGCCAGTATCGGTATGCCCCCTTATGAGATGCTATACATGTAACACCTGGTTATTTTTAGAAGACTCAAACGAACGAATTAAGTGAAGAAAAAGAAAGAAAAGATATTTAACCCAAGTTGAGGTGTAAAAAGTGTCAAAAGGACAAAATGTTTGAAAAAGTGGGTGTAAAAGGTGATGGCCGCCCATGTTTTATGCCTACATCTTTTCATTCGGATATTTCTAGAGAGAGAAAGTGAAGGAGAGAAGAAAATCTCGGGTTGAAGAAGAACAGAAAGAAAAGTGCGAATTTAAGGTAAAATTCATGTGTTTATGGTGTTCTTAACTGGTTTTATCCTCGGTGGTATGCTTATGTGTGTTTGTGTGTGTTCGGGTGTGTGTTTTAGTGGGTTTCTAGGTGAGAACTTATAGCAATCGGGTTTTGAAGAAGTCTTACCCGAAGAATCTGCTAAGGTGAGTTCTAGAACCCTCTTTTTACATGTTTTAACTGATTTTGGGACTAGAAATACATGTATGAACGTTTTTATTAAAATGGGTTTTATACTCGTGTGTATATTTGTGTGTATGATATGGCTGGGGTTTGATTTTGGGCTATGTTGATGTTTGATGATGTTAAGTACATGTTTCCAAGGCTCAGAATGCATGATTTAAGCTTAGAATAAGTTTGAGCATGATTGGAGACTGATGGTCATGTTGCTGAAGGCCATGCGACTAAAGTCAATGCGGATGACAACTTCTGTTCATCCGTATTAACCAATGCGGATGAACCACATACTAATGTGGATGACCCTCTGAGTCTAACTCATCTGCATTGCTAATGCGGATGAGCAAGAGCAAATGCGGATGAAAGTTCTGCGACTGGAGAAAACGCGGATGAAAGTTTTACGACTTGAGGAAATGCGGATGAAATAAGAAATGCGGATGAACAATAAGAAATGTGGATGAACAATAAGAAATGCGGATGAACAATAAGAAATGCGGATAACAATAAGAAATGCGTAGGAACAATAAGAAATGCGGATGAAGAATAAGAAATGCGGATGAACAATAAGAAATGTGGATGAACAAGAGGAAATGCGGATGAAGACTTAGTTTATTTTCTGAATTTCGGGGAAAAGTGCAGATGTAGGTTTTGACTTGGGAGGTTCCCGGGGGTTCATGTAAGTTGACTTTTGAGGTCATAGATGATGTGATGGGAATGAATGATATAAGATGATGATTTGATGATGATGTTAAGTATATTGTTATGCATGATTGATGTGTGAATGCTAATGCATGATGATTATGTATGATTGCATCTTATGTTCTGTTATATTCCCTATGATGTATGATGATGTGACTTTACGTGGTATGATATTGTTAATAAACGTAAAGTATTATCTTAACAAAGTGAAAGATTTAAGATCAAGAAAGTGAAACATAATGAATAAGGAAAATTCTTGCAAGCATATGAAAGGAGTTTCACAACTCATGGAGAGTTGTTAGTTCAACTGTGTGTGTATCTACAGCGTGCGATTTTGGCTAACTCATAAGGGTTCATACACATAGTAAGAGTTCAGTCTCGGTGACTGCTCCAATACACACGATTTCCTAATTACTGTGTTTCATATAGCGTGCGATTTTGGCAAACCCATAAGAGTTCACACACATAGGGGGAGTGTTCAACTGTGTGTGTATCTACAACGTGCGATTTTGGCTAAATCATAAGGGTTCATACAAACAGTAAGAGTTCAGTCTCGGTGACTTCTCCAATACATGCGATTTCCTTATTAATGTGTGTCATACAGCGTGCGATTTTGGATAACCCAGAAGAGTTCATACACACAGGGGGAGTCTGTCCTAGTGACCACTCCATACGTGCGATATGTGCGATATGGGGTCCTTGTCACTTAACCCTAGATGATATGGCCTTGTGATTAAGAGGGGGGTTAAGTATATGACAGGACCTAGATAGAAGTGAAAGATAATAATTATTACCTTGATGTATGTACGATGTGTGATCACGTGCGATAGTAATGAAAATGTTTTAATGAATGGAAGGTAATACAATGTCTTTATAAAACTAGAACACACTCAGCAACGCTGACTTTTTGTGGATTTTCTAGTTTGCAGGTGAGCATTGCTGAAGATGGCACGGGGCAGCTACTTGGCATTTTTGGATGGCATCCATTTGATAGAAATATGATGTTTTTGTGATGGAATGCAAATAATGATGTTTTGTAACGAGTCAACAATGTATTATTTTGCAAAAATGATTGTATTGAAATGAATGTTTAAATGTTTCCGCTGCAATGATTTCTTTGAGTTAATGAAAATATATGTTTTATGTGCGATGATTGATCAATTGTGAGCGTCCCGGAAACGAGGCCTTACAAGTTGGTATCAAAGCCAAAGTTTAAGTGAAACGGGTAAATTTTCAAAATAAACCTTAACTTAAACTGAAAATGGGACGAAAAGGGAAGGGATGCCGGTCCGAGTAGCTACGTGCCATCAAGTATTTTCGTAATGTTAACCAGTATTACGTGCACATGTTATGTGGTTTATGTGCTGTTAGTAAATTTAAATACTGATGTAGTCAGGATAGGAAATGCTTGGGGTATGAAGAGTAAACTAAGTGGCTAATCACAATTGGCCACTGTAATTAAGGACTTAATATACTTGACATAAACTTAGCTATTCCCTTGAATGACCATGTTAGTGTTTGAATCTTATAGCGTGTTAGAGGATGGCGGGTGGTAGATCTTCGAAGTATTCGTTAGGTGAAGGTTATGGGGGACGTGGTGCTAGACCGCATGTCACGAGAAGCATGGCTAGGGCTGCTGAAATGGCACTCGAAGAGCCCGAGATCCATCACCTGGAAGGTGGTGATGATAGTGGTAGTCTGAGGACAACATTGAAAGAGGTTGTTGTCGAGGGAGTTCAACAGGTCATGCATACGATTCTGCTGTTTATGGTGACTGAGGTAATTAGGGCGGCGAAGGAGACGACCGTGATTGAAGTGGACAATAAGAGTAGCGGCGACAAGAATTGGAATGGAAAGCGGGTTGAATGTGGGGGTTACACTCCAAACAACAAGGTTGCCTGGATGGATGACTGGCGTGTAGCTTCGTCCGGTGCGGAGACAAGGAAGTGTAGTAAATGTGCTAAAGGGCATACCGGAGAGTGTAGGTGGGGATCAAACCTCTGCTTCAAATATGGGAGGCCCGGTCATCTGGCAAAGAAGTATGGGGTGAAGAGGTGTTATAACTGTGGCGGAAAAGGTCATATAAGCAGAGACTGTAAGAAGCTGAGGGATGAGAGTTTTTGGGCAAAGAGGATGACTGGAACTGGAGGGCTGTAGGCGAGCGTAGAGCCTTCACGATGACCAGGGAAGAGGCTAGGATGGACCCCGATGTTATGTCAGGTACGTATCTAGTGACCAAACTCTTGCTTTTGTGTTGTTCGATTTTGGTGCTAGTAGGAGTTTTATTTCTGCTGCCTTTTGTGCTAAGTTTCCCATTAGAAGTAGAAGTGTTGATGATCCCTTTGATGTAGAAACTTCCATAGGTAAGTCTAGCAGGATTTTTGAGATGATAGAAGGCTGTGACATTGAATTAGAAAGTCATAAGTTTCCTGTTAGACCATCAGTGATGACTTTAGGCGGGTTTGACGTAGTCCTAGAATGGATTGGTTGGCGGACTACGAGGCAAATATCATATGTCGCAGGAAGATGATCAGACCAACAGCGCCTGACGGGAGTTCGGTGACAGTTTACGGTGATCGAGTTACGACTATCCCGGAGGTGATTTCGATGGCGGTGGCGGGAAAGTGCATGAGACCTGGGTGTAGTGCCTACTTGGCCTACGTGAAGGATGTGGATATTCCAACACCACAACTGTTTGATGTACCGGTTGTGTGTGGCTCCCAGAGGTGTTCCCAAAAGAATTACCAGGAGTGCCACCAGACCGCGGGATTGGGTTCCAGATTGACTTGATACCGGGTGCCCAACTTGTTGCTAAGGCACCGTATCGGTTGGCTCCGACCGAGATAATGGAACTGATGGAGCAACTATAGAAGTTGGTTGATAAGGGGTTTATCTGGCTGAGTATCTCTCCTTGGGGTCCTCCAGTCTTATTCGTGAAGAAGAAGGACGGTAGTATAAGGAAGTGTATTGACTACCGGGAGTTAAACAAGTTAATGGTGAAGAATCAGTATCAATTACCGAGGATTGATGACTTGTTTGATCAACTCCAAGGTGCCAGTTAGTTCTCAAGGATAGATCTTCGACCTGGCTACCATTAGCTGAAGGTTAAGGAGCAAGATATTCCTAAAACAGCTTTTCACACGCGTTATAGACACTACGAGTTTCTCGTTATGTCTTTTGGTTTGAGCAACGCACCAGCTGCTTTTATGGACTTAATGAATCGAGTGTGTCAGCCAATGTTAGATAAATCAGTGATTGTGTTTATTGATGATATCCTGATCTATTCAAAAAGCGAGGAGGAGCATGCCGATCACATTCGAGAGGTGTTGGAGACGTTGAGAAGGGAGAAGTTGTATGCTAAATTCTCAAAGTGCGCATTCTGGTTGCACGAGGTTCAGTTTTTGGGTCATGTGGTAAATCCTGGTAGGATTATGGTGGACCCGACAAAGGTGGAAGCGAAGATTTGGTGGTTTATTCCGATGCTTCCTATGCATGTCGACAGTTAAAAGTTCATGAGGTCAATTATCCCACTCCCGACTTGGAGCTAGCAGCCGTGGTCTTTGCATTAAAAGATATGGAGGCACTATCTATAAAGGATGAAGTGCACCATATTCATCCGTGATACATAGGGCCTTTCTGAATTATTGCTCGAGTAGGAGAGGTGGCCTATAGATTGGAGTTACTAGAAGAGTTCAGTGGAATTCATCCGACATTCCATATATCTCATCTGAGAAAATGTTTAACAGACGAGGATATGATTGTCCCACTGGAGGATACTGAGGTAGACAAACAACTCAATAATGTGGAGCAACCAGTGGCGATCATTGATCGTAAAGAGAGGAGGTAAAGGAATAAATTGGTTCCTCTTGTGCGTGTATAGTGGAAGCACAGGAAGGGATCTGAGTCTACGTGGGAGACTGAAGCGGAGATGAGACAACATTACCCACGATTGTTTGAGGAATAACAGGTTTCGGGGACGAAACCTATTTAAGGGGGTGGACTTGTAGCACCCGGTTATTTTTAGAAGACTCAAACGAATGAATTAAGTAAAAAAAAGAAAGAAAATCTATTTAACCCGAAGTTTAGGGGTTAAAAGTGTCAAAATGACAAAATGTTTGAAAAAGTTGGTGTAAAAGGTGATGGCCGCCCATGTTGTCTGCCTACATCTTTTCATTCGGATATTTCTAGAGAGAGAATTTGAAGGAGAGCAGAAACTCTCGGGTTGAAGAAGAACAGAAAGAAACGTGTGAATTTAAGGTAAAATTCGTGTGTTTATGGTGTTCATAACTGGTTTTATCCTCGGTTGTATGCTTATGTGTGTTTGTGTGTGTTCGGGTGTGTGTTTTAGTGGGTTTCTAGGTGAGAACTTATAGCAATCGGGTTTTGAAGAAGTCTTACCCGAAGAGGTTGCTAAGGTGAGTTCTAGAACCCTCTTTTTACATGTTTTAACTAATTTTGGGGCAGAAAATGCATGTATGAACATTTTTATTAAAATGGGTTTTATACTCGCGTGTATATTTGTGTGTATGATGCGGGTGGGGTTTGATTTTGGGCTATGTTGATGTTTGATGATGTTATGTACATGTTTCAAAGGCTTAGAATGCATGATTTAAGCTTAGAATAAGTTTGAGCATGATTGGAGACTGATGGTCATGTGGCTGAAGGCCATGCGACTAAAGTCAATACGGATGACAACTTTTGTTCATCCGCATTATCCAATGTGGATGAACCACATACTAATGCGGATGACCCTCTGAGTCTAACTCATCCGCATTTGCTAATGCAGATGAGCAAGAAGAAATGCGGATGAAAGTTGTGCGACTGGAGGAAACGCGGATGAAAATTATGCGACTGGAGGAAATGCGGATGAACATTAAGAAATGCAGATGAACAATAAGAAATGCGGATGAACAATAAGAAATGCGGATGAACAATAAGAAATGTTGATGAACAATAAGAAATGCGTATGAACAAGAGGAAATGCGGATGAAGACTTAGTTTATTTTTTGAATTTCGGGGAAAAATGCAGATGTAGGTTTTGAATTGGGAGGTTCTCGGGGGTTCATGTAAGTTGACTTTTGAGTTCATAGATGATGTGATGGGCATGAATGATATAAGATGATGGTAAGATGACGATTTGTAAGTATGATGTTATGCATGATTGATGTTTGAATGATGATGCATGATGATTATGTATGATTGCATGTTATGTCCTGTTATGTTCCCTTTTTTGTATGATGATGTGACTTTACGTGATGTGATATTGTTAATAAACGTAAAGTATTATCTTAACGAAGTGAAAGATTTTAGCTAATGAAAGTGGAACATAATGAATGAATGAAAAGTCTTGCAAGCACATGAAAGGAGGTTCACAACTCATTGAGAGTTATTAGTTAAATTGTGTGTGTATCTATAGCGTGCGATTTTGGCTAACTCATAAGGGTTCATACACACAGTAAGAGTTAAGTCTTGGTGACTGCTCCAATACATGCGATCTCCTAATTACTGTATGTCATACAACATGCGATTTTGGCTAACCCATAAGAGTTCACACACACAGGGGGAGTGTTCAACTGTGTGTGTATCTACAGCGTGCGATTTTGGCTAACTCATAAGGTTTCATACACACAGTAAGAGTTCAGTCTCGGTGACTGCTCCAATATGTGCGATTTCCTAATTTCTATGTGTCACACAGCATGCGATTTTGGCTAACCCATAAGAGTTCACAGACACAGGGGGAGTCTGTCCTAGTGACCACTCCATATGTGCGTTATGTGCAATATGGGGTCTTTGTCGCTTAAGCCTAGATGATATGGCCTTGTGATTAAGAGGGGGTTAAGCATATGACAGGACCTAGATAGAAGTGAAAGATAATAATTATTACCTTGATCTATGTACGATGTGTGATCACGTGCGATAGTAATGAAAATGTTTTAATGAATGGAAGGTAATGCAATGTCTTTATAAAACTAGAACTCACTCATCAACTCTGACTTGTTATGCATTTTCTAGTTGGCAGGTGAGCATTGCTGAGGATGGTACGGGGCAGCTACTTGGGATTTTTGGATGGCATCTATTTGATAGAAATATGATGTTTTTGTGATGTAATGCAAATTATGATGTTTTGTAACCAGTCAACAATGTATTATTTTGCAAAAGTGATTATAATGAAATGGATGTTTAAATGTTTCCGCTGCAATGATTTCTTTGAGTTAATGAAAATATATGTTTTATGTGCGATGATTGACCAGCTGTGAGCGTCTCGGGAACTGGGCCTTAAAATACGGTAGGAGATGTAGAACACCATTTGTTGGGGTGATATTGGTCAGAAAGAGTTGTGAAGTATAGATGTGATCGACGCTACGACTGAGAAGCTCGAAAAGATCAAAGACTTCATAAAGGCAGCCAAAGATAGCTAGAAGTCGTATGCCGATAAAAGACGTAGACTAATTGAGTTCCAGGTGGGTGATAGAATTATGTTGAAGGTCTCACCTTGGAAGGGTATCATTCGATACAGAAAGCGGGCATGTTGAGCCCAAGGTACATAGGGCCTTTCCGAATCATTGCTCAGTAGGAGAGGTGGCCTATAGATTGGAGCTACCAGATGAGTTAAATGGAATTCACCTAACATTCCATGTATCACATTTGTGAAAGTATTTGGCTGAAAAGAATATTGTTGTACCACTAGAAGACATTGAGGTAGTTGAACGTCTCATTTATGTGGAGCAACCCATGGCAATCGTTGACCATAAGGAGAAACAGTTAAGGAATAAACTAGTTCTCCTACGTGGGAAACCGAAAAAGGATATGAGGCAGCATTACCCACAATTGTTTGAGGAATAACATGTTTCGGGGACGAAACCTATATAAGGGGGTGGACTTGTTGAAATGAGTCAAAATGATACAAACACACTTCATATAGTTAAAGTTGGATGTGTAATCTTATAATTTACACTTTGTCAATGTAACACATGGTTATTTTTAAAAGTTATGAAAGAAAGAATAAAAGTGAAGGAAAAGAAAGAAAGGTTATAAAACCCAAGTTGAGGGGTAAAAGGTGTCAAAAGGACAAAAACGTTTAAAAGTTGGTGTAAAAGGGGGCATGGCCGCCCATAGTGTACACACACACATACACACACACGCACACACTTTTCTTACAGTTTTAGAGAAAGAAAGTGAAGAAGAATTTGGGTTTTGAATCTCAAGAAGAAAAAGATCAAATTCAAGTTAAGAATTTATGGTTTTGTGGTATTCTTAATCGGCCTTTGCTTCGGGTGTATGCTTATGTGTGTCGTGTGTTCGTTTATGTGTGTTTTTTTGATGGGTTTTAGGTGTTGAACTTGTAGCAAACGGGTTTTGAAGGAAGTCATACCCAAAAGAGCTGCTAAGGTGAGTTCTAGAACCCCCCCTTTTTACATGTTTTAAACTAATTTTGGGGCTGGAAATGCATGTATGAACATCTTTATAAAAATGGGTTTCTACCCATACGTTTATGTGTGTGTGATGCGGGTGGGTTTTAATTTGGGTGATATATGTTGTTGTGATGATGCCATGTTCTTGTTTTAATGCTTAGTATGTAAGGTTTAAACTTAGAACATGTTAGATGATGATTGGGGACTGAATTAAGTTGTTTAAGTGTGAATTAGACTACCCATGCACCTAAATAGTGGCCCATGCACCCAACGGTATAAACTGTCTAAGTGCCCCCATGCGCCAAAAGTTCATGCGCCCAAAGTTCATGCGCCCAAATAGTGTCCATGAGCCTAAAACTAGGCTGAAAATTTACTAAGTGTTCAGACACCTAGAAAGCTCATGCGCCCAGACGGTCATGCGCCTACATAGTGCCCATGCGCCTGAAAGTTCCCAATGTGCCTGAAAGTTCCCCATGCGCCTGAAAGTTCTCCATGCGCCTAAAAGGCCATGTGCCTGTATAGTGCCCATGCACCTAAGACTTTGACTTGAGATGTTCCTGGGGTGAAGAAAGTTGACTTTTGATGATGAATGAGGTATGTTGTGGTATGTATGATGATTTTTATGTCACGTATGATGGTGCCTTGTATGGTGATGTTTTGTGTGTTTATCTTTATGTTTTTGTTCCTTATTATGTATGTTTATTTTCCATGGCTTTACATTGAATGTTTATGAATGAAATGAGAAGTATTTTGTAACGTAAAGTGGAAGATAATAAAAAGGGGAACGTAATGAAAGAATGCATGCATTAATGAATGAAAGATAAGTAAGAAAGTCTTGCAAGTAAAGTATGGAGGTTCACACCCAATGAAGGATACACACTGGGGTCTAATCTTTGTGATTGACCATATGTATAGGATACTTGCTGCTTGCCCCAGGTACTGGAGTCAGCTTCGTGCACAATGTTTGAGGTCTTTGATTGACCTCAGGCCTAGTAACCAGCTTCGTGCATAATGTTCAGGGTATAGCATATGGCATTGGTCTGGAATGAAAGGGAAATGATAGTGATGAGTGTACTTGCCCAATGTACTCGAGTCATCTTCATGCATAATGTTCACGGTCTATGAAAGACCTCAGGCCTAGTAACCAACTTCATGCACAATGTTCAGGATACTATACATGTCATCAGAAGTAATGAATGAATGAAAAATAAGTAAGGAAAACTATGAATGAAAGTGAATGATACGATAATGATGATGTAAGATGAATGAACAAAAGTGAACGAACGAATGATTATGATAATAATGATATTATCTATGTGTGCGTATGATGCTTGATCGCGTAAGAATGTAAAGAATGGTTTTAAACCAAAGTAAAGTATATTTTATTTTAAAGCTAGAACTCAGTCAACAACGCTGACTTTTATGTGTTTCCAGTTGGCAAGTAAATGGTTGTTGAGGATGGCACGAGGTGGCTACTTGACTTGTTTTGGATGGCATCCATTTTATGTTGCGATAATGTTTTTTGCATTGTAATGCAACTAGTTATTTTGTATTCAGCCAACGATGTATTATTTTGCAAAAGAAATTATAATGAAATGAAATGGTTGTTTAAATGTTTCCGCTACAATGTTTTCTTAAAGTTAATGTAAATATATGTTATATGTGCGATGATTGACCAGTTATGAGCATCCCGGGAACGGGGCCTTACAGTCAAAATACAACAACTTATAATGTATGTTTTGTTTTGTAGGCTCAAATCGCAAATTTGTTTCAAAATACGAACTTTATATCTTAAATGACTCAACTTATTGTCTCTCAAAAAGCTACACAACAAGCTGATGAATATGATTTGAACGAGGAAGATGAATAGGATAGCGGTTAAATAGTTTAAGTTTGTGTAACGACATTTAATATTGAAGTTAAATAATGTATTAGCATACTTAATTAGTTAACAATCGTAGGCGACTTCTTAATATTATTTGTATGTGTATGATATTTGTGTTATTGGGAAAGTTGGATTTATTTTTATACAGGTTTATTTGGTTATTAAAATAAAAATAAAAAAATAAAATAAATACAAAAAAACAAAAAATTGACAATTTGCGGTGACAAATGTCACCGCTAATAGCCACTTCCCGGAATTCTTAACAAACACAAATAGCGGCGACAGTCACCGCTAATAATATTAATAGCGGCGACTTATTAGCGGCGACAAACACCCTAATAGCGGCGACATCTGTCTCCCTTCTTGTAGTGGGTGGTTGTAATGAGCATTTTAAGTTTAAGTACTAACTATGGGTTCGGGGAATGACAAACCAAAACAGACGTGGTAAATGTTAATGGTTTCAAAGTTTGGTTTTGATGTTTTAAAAGTTTGAATTGATTTTTAAATCATTAGTTTCTATTAACATTTTTGAAATGATAAAGATTATGTTAGGACCGTTTAGGTACGGAGTACTAACTGATTTACATGTATACCAAACCAAATAGTGCGGAATCC
>BJCM01254433.1:0-13193 GCA_018326385.1 Flaveria bidentis
TTCCTTATACGGGATCTGAGCGAGTTGTTGTCGGTGATGGTACCTCTCTTTCTATCTCTCATATTGGTTATTCCTATCTTCAATTGTCTAGTTGCATTTTATTACTTCGTCATGTTCTTGTAGTTCCTGGAATTACAAAGAACTTACTTTCAATCACACAGCTTGTGATTGATTATCTTATATCGGTTTTGTTCTCACATTTTGGTTTGTCTATACAGACGTTCATAGGGCAGTTCCTCCACCACATGCGAGCTAGTCCACACCAGCTATACTCTCTCACTGCCATTTTCTCTACATCTCGAGAGCTTTGGCATTCCAGACTGGGCCATCCTTCTGATCCTGTGTTGTCTAGGCTTTCCTTTTTACCCTTCTCACGAGCTTCATTAAATAAATCATGTAACTCATGTAGCATTTCAAAATATAGTCGTTTACCATTTTATTCAAATGTATCTCATTCTACTGTTCCATTATATGTGATTCATTGTGATATATGGGGGCCATCTCCTGTTTTGTCACGTTTTGGTTATCGTTATTTCATTACATTCATAGATGACTTCAGTCGTTTTACATGGATGTATCCTATGACGAAGCGGTCACAAGCGCTTGATTGTTTTCGTCATTATCGATCTATGGTCGAAAATTTATGTTCATGCATTATCAAACATATTCAGTGTAATGGTGCTCCTGAACTAGTTCATGGTGATATGGCTCGTTATCTTTCTGAGCTTGGTATTGTATATTGGATGTCTTGTCCATATACACCCTAGCAAAATGGGGTGGCTGAACGTAAGAATAGACATTTATCTGAGGTTGCTCGTGC
This sequence comes from Flaveria bidentis, assembly GCA_018326385.1. Classification (NCBI taxonomy): domain Eukaryota; kingdom Viridiplantae; phylum Streptophyta; class Magnoliopsida; order Asterales; family Asteraceae; genus Flaveria; species Flaveria bidentis. The sequence continues at coordinate 821 of BJCM01254433.1, forward strand.
CTTATTGTTTCATGCAAATCTACCAAAGAAATTTTGGTATGATGCTTATGCTACTGCTTCCTTTCTTATCAATCATCTTCCTACGTCGGTCCTTCATCACTCAACTCCTTATGAAGTTTTGTTTCATGTTCCTCCTGATTATTCCATTCTTCAAACCTTTGGGTGTTTGTGTTATCCGTATCTTGGTGATACTCGTCCGGATAAACTCTCTCCCAAATCTACTCATTGTATTTTTCTTGGCTATGTTCCTAGTCACAGCGGTTATCTTTGTTATGACCCTGGAACTTCTCGCACTATTACTTCTCGACATGTGATTTTTCATGAGACTGTCTTTGATATTCCAGGTAGCCCTTCTTTGTCTTCTACTTTCTCTACTTCCATATCTCTCCCTGATTTCTTCATTCCTCCTCCCTCTCCAGTTACTCCCCCTCCTCCTCCTCCTCCTTCTCCTCCTCCTCCTCCTCCTGCTTCTCATATCTCTCATCCCATGATCACTCGTTCTCGTGATCATACTCGCCAGCCTAGACAGTTTCCTAATCATGTTCTTTTTCATGTCACTACCGCTCCTTCCTCTGAGCCTGCTACCTTCTCTCAGGCTCAACGTTATTCTGCTTGGTGGGATGCTATGCGTATTGGGATTGGTATTCTACATTCCAACCATACTTGGGATCTTGTTCCTTTACCTACTTCTGCCAATGTTGTTGGTTGCAAGTGGGTCTATCGGATCAAGCATTATCCGGATGGGTCGGTGAGTCGGTATAAAGCTTGCCTTGTTGCCAAGGGCTTTCATCAGACTGAGGGGGTTGACTATACTGAGACTTTTAGTCCTGTAGTCAAACCAACTACCATCAGTCTCGTTTTATTTGTTGCCCTTTCTCGAGGATGGCCCATCCGACAAGTGGATGCCAACAATGCCTTTCTCCATGGTGATTTTTCTGAGACAGTTTACATGTCTCAACCTCCTGGTTTTGTTGACACCACTCGTCTACATCATGTTTGTCTTCTTCTCAAGGCTCTATATGGCCTTAAGCAAGCTCCCCGAGCTTGGTTTTCCAAGCTCTCTGCTGTTCTTCTATCTACTGGTTTCTTTTAGCGTCTCTCAGATATTTCTTTATTTGTTTATCATCATGATGCTTGTACCTGTTATGTGTTGGTGTATGTTGATAATATTATTATCACTGGGAGCTCATCTGAGTTTGTTACCTCTTTGATTGCTCGGTTACATTCTCAGTTTGCTCTCAAGGACTTAGGATCTTTATCCTATTTCCTAGGTATTCAGGCTACCTTTACAGATGATTGTCTTCATCTATGTCAGCAGCGTTACTTGCTTGATCTGCTACAACGTACGGGACTTACACAGTGTCGTCCTTTGACTACACTTGTTACATCTGGTCGACAGTTGTCTCGGCATACAGGGACTCCTTTGGCTGATCCCTCTTTATATCGCAACACTGTTGGTGCTTTGTAGTATCTTGTCTTGACTCGCCCAGAGATTGCCTATGCGGTTAGTAAGGTGTCTCAGTTCTTACAAACACCTACTGATCGACATTGGGTTGCAGTCAAGTGCCTCTTACGACATCTACGGGGTACCATTTCTCATGGTCTGACTATTCGTCGCTCCTCTAGTTTTGCAGTTCATGGTTACTCTGATGCAGACTGGGCAGGATGTCCAGATGATCGTCGCTTGACTACCGGCTATTGTGTGTTTCTTGGGCCTAATCTTGTCAGTTGGAGTTCCAAGAAGCAACATACTGTTGCTCGTTCTAGTATTGAGGCTGAGTATCGTGCTCTTGCTCAGACTGCTGCAAAGGTTCGATGGATATTATCTTTGTTACGCGAGTTACACATTCCACTGCGTTCACCTCTGACCTTGTGGTGTGATAACATTAGTGCTACTTACCTCGCAGTCAATCCTGTATTTCATCAGCGTACGAAGCATATTGAGATTGATCTGCACTTTATTCGAGACATGGTCTTATCCCAGACACTTTGTGTTGAATATGTTCCTACTACTTCTCAACCTTAACAACTTCTCGTTTTAATGCCTTACGTTTCAAGCTTCACGTGACTACTTCATGTTCAGCTTGAGGGGGCATATTAAGCCATGTGCTATTTGAGTAGTTAGTTGAGATAGTTGGAGAAATTAGACACTGTAAAGTTATTATTATTTTATATAAGTTATTCTTACACTTTTTGGATTTCATTTATAAAAAACAATTATTATTCATCTATCTACTCTAATATAAAGATACTAGCTGTTGGGTCAAGAAGAAGGCTAATGCAACCAAAACTGGATCACTTAAGTTATTTTGGTGCTGCATGCAAAGGCTTCCGAAGCTTATCATGGAACTTCCGAAGGTTGTAGAGTTCTTCCGAAGACAAAAGGGAAAAGTCCAACTTCCGAAGACAGAACTCTACTTCCGAAGACAAATACATACTTCCGAAGTTCAAGACTTAGAAGAATAAAGTGAAGACCACTTCCGAAGTATGATGAAAATAAGAAGTCTCCAAGTCTTGGAAGAAGTAGCCTCTTCCGAAGTATAAAGTGGCCTCGGAAGTACTTACTCTTCCGAAGCCACTTAACCTTCGGAAGACACTGCTATAACCAGTGGACACAAGTATGGTCTCTGACACTCCGCTGCAGACTTCTGATACAACATGGCTTCTTCCCAAAGAGTCATGTTGTTGACCATACTTTATTCCATTGTTTATCTTTTCATGATAGTACATGTTACCAACTTTAATTGGTGACAAAAGGTAAGTCAGGGACATGTCCTGACTACCAAATCTCAGATAATACTTTATCCGAGATACCTTAAACTATAGTCTTGTAGTATAGGCTTTAGCTAAAGGATCTCAATTGGTATCAAAGTATATCCGGCTGTAGATAGTATTATATATAGGTTCTCCTTGAAACTCATTGTAACCAAGTGAGTAGATCATCTTATGCTTGTAAGAGTCTTGTATTCTGAGTTGAGAATCAATATATAAAAGTATCTTGAAAATTATCTTTCTGTGTTCTTAGTTACTTTCTATATTGTGATCAACTCTTATTGATTCTTATAATACCCGAGTGTGATTCTAGGTGAGTTTGAGAGAAAAAACATTGTGTTTAAGTGATAAACACCGATCCTACACTAGCTTTAGAAACTTGTGTGTTACACGGGTTGAATAATTAAAAAGTTTAAATCATACATATGTATATACTTGTTATTACTGAAATCAATTATCACTGAAATCAATTATCACATATAAAAGACGAATAAAATCAAAATTTGTTATAAACGTTAAAAACAACAGCTATAGAATGACAAGAATTATCATTATACATCTATAAGATATTTTATGATTTTCATAGCATAAACTAAAATCAGATACAATATTTGACAATATTCGAGTGTTTAGAATTTGTAATATATATTAGAACAACTGAAATTGAAGGAATTATGAAGTTCTTTGAATAACAATTAAGTAGTTTGCTCTCTTAAATACCTTGAAACCGTTAAATTTAGGCGTCTCAGTATCAATCATTCAGACTTCAAACATAATATAAAAATAATACATTGTATACTACAAAATTTAGAATTTTAACAAATTGTCTCTACTTATGTAAGTAGGAGATCACATAGCAAAATCAGATGGTTTAAACTTGGAATGAATAATTGACGAACAGTAATCATTATCATCTAAAAATTTATTCATTATCATCAATTAGCCAAAACATCATACTTTAATAATAATTGCATAGATTTTTGAGTAAAAATGATTTAGGAGGCCAAGTGACTTTCAACTCATCTCTTTTAACTAAATTTTTTCCTTAACCCATTAAGATAAAGACAATCTGTTTTGAACTACTCATAGGTGAATGGATCTAGACTTCCACCTCCAATTCAAACTAAAGAGATCACAAAAATATGAGTACGTAAGTATGTTTATTTTACCCATCGTACATAACGTCTCAGAATTTGTGTAAACTTGCACCTGCAGTGTATTATATTATTTAACACAATGTTAAAAATTGGCATCTACACATGTTATGTTAAGAACACAACACTCTAATATATCTAAATGTGTTGGATGATAGATGAAACCAATCATAATAAAAAATAAATAAAACATCATTCAAGCTGTAAAATAGAATAATAACTCTTATGGAGGTAGGTTGGTTATAATATGCTTGACAACTAACTGGAATTGCTTTTAAAAAATTAAAATATTGGCTCAGGCCCCGTAACACACACTACATTTCAAATTATTTATTGTTTACACTCACTTTTTTATTTAAGAAAATACATGTATATCTATATATATACTACACAGACTCATACAACGTGGGAATTCAAACTCACTAACTACATCCTATAAATAAGAAAATCTAATTCCCCCATTGACTCATTACTTAACTCCCCCCTAATCTTGAACATAAATACCACATGTGACTAAATAAAACTCAAGCTGACTTTGACCCGTTCAACCCGAATGTAAAGCTCCAAGTTTATGACCTCTACCCGTCAAGATTAACTCAACATAAAGATAAGAACTTGGAGTACGATTTGGATAAAATACAATAACTAAAAGATAAATATATATCTTCAAGTGCTTCCAAGATACTTGACAAGTAAAAATATAACAATATTATAGCTCCTGTAAAATCTAGTAATTCAAGTTCAATGATAAAAGCAGCTCATGGGTTTGTAGTATTGACCTTTGGACTTTTTTTTGTAGGCATGTTGGTTAAACAAACACCACAATCCTATGCAAGAATCTGTATGCAAACATGGCTAAATTTAACATACAACTAAAAAAATAAACAACTATGGTTTTCTTAAGTCACGGGGTATTAAATTGTTATACTTTAACTTATAAACCTTATGATTTAACGTATAATTACTTACCTTAGAGATCTTGTGGATCCCTAGTCTAATCTCACCCGAACCGGAGCTTCCTTGAGCAAACTGCATGACTTTGTTTTCGACCCTAGAAAAAACTAAATAGTTAAAAAATCACATTCGACATTTACTGACTTGACCCAAAACACTTAGACTAACATGGTATAAAAATAATCATGTTTTAAGTTAATATATCCAAATTCCAAATATTTAATAAAAAAAATTAATTGTAAGTGATACAATTGAGGTTTAGTTTGTTGATTAAAATTAATGTAAGTGCAAAATATGAATTAATGACTATAAATCATCATCAACATGCATAAAAACAAAAGCACATGAATATAGAGAGTTTTAACAAATGTAATATCAATCAGATTAGTAAATGAGACTCACATGGGTTTGATCAAGATTTTAAAATCAGAGTTTCTCTACTAAAAATATCAAAGAGCACTCCATAACCCATATCAGATTCAATTCTTTCAAATTTTACACAAAATTAATTAATAATCATTCCATGTCATTAACATCTAATATTGTTCAACAGTAAATTAACAACTGGAAATTAATAGCAGCATCTTGTTGTCTGCCTAAAATATTTATAGCACATAATACCTAAAAAATATATTCAGTTCTATAATATGTAAACACTGTAAAGTTGTTCCAATATATCGGTTATAAAAAGGATCCGACGCAACACGCATGGGGAATAAACCTAGTTATTATTGTTTTATATAAGTTACTTTTACACTTTTTTGATTTCATTTATAAAAAAAAACAATTGTTATTTATCTATCTACTCTAATATAACGATATCTTGGGATGACACGTGACAACTCCACAATTATTCTCACCAAAATTTTCCGGTCTTTCTCTCCTATTAAATAATTAACTTAATTACCAATAATATTTTTAACACTTTTCAGATTTAATAAATTAAAAAAATCTATTTATTAATATTATTTCTAAATAAATACTTTTTTTTATAAAATAATAAACTTTTTAAAGCATAAAAATTTTAAAAATACGAATTTTTTTAAATTTGGTATTTTTGAAAAAATCATTTTTTAAAAAACAAAATAATCAAATTTGAGAGTTATAATAGGAAATTTTTAAAAATGATATTTTTATACGGTTTGTTTTATACAAAATGTTTATTTTTTTGAAAATATTTAAAAACAAAATTATAAAAGTAGGATATTACTGTTTATTATACATTACACTATAATTCTAAAATTAATAAATTTTATTATATTAATATTTTATTTTCTAAACACATCTAATACACGAGTTTATTAAAGCTTGTTTAATAATAATTAAATAATTTTACAATATTAACACATTATTATGTCCCATGTTTCTAAATAAAGTAAAAATAATATTTTCTAATGGTTAACGACACCATCGAGATTGAAGCGGGTCTTCCCCTCAAAGTAAAAACCCTTGACTTGAGAACGATTTTACCAGAATCTACCCATAAACCCTAATCTCGTAAACCCCTTTTAGTTTGATCAAATACTACAGCATTCAGAGATTATAGTCGAATATTCTTGAAATTGCACTCACAATGGCAACAATTGGATTGTTTAGACCCACAATCACAATCGGAAGAACATCACTTCCAAATCGTCCGATTAACCTCCAATCCTTAAAGATTCGTGCTTGTTTCATGGAATACCCTCTAGGTAGCAAAATCATCGTCAGAAGTAAGTCCCTCTGCTTCATTTTCTATAAATATATCCATCTTTATGTTATCTCTATCAAAGATTAACCCTACTACTACTACCGCCAACGCGTTTTAATCACATTGAATATAGAGTAGAAATCTACAGTTAATTGTGCTTGGGTAGAATAAATTCTAGAAGCCTCCACACATGCAATTAAACAAATACAAAGTTGCGAGTTTCTCGTGGGTACAACGGATAATATTAGTCGGTAGAGGGCATGTATGTTACAAGTTGTTTGGAAAAATAGCTAGTAGTTATGTTGCTTACTATGTAATCTAACTGTTTACTTTGAATTATAGATTTATCATACACAACCAGTGAATGCTCTTTAAAGGAAGAATTTTCAAATTTTGGTCAGATAGCTGAAGGTACACTTCTCCAATAATAAGTATATTTGTGAGAAATTTCAACATGTTTTTCTTGCTATTGTGACTATGTATGGTGTTGAGTTGTGTTCAGTGAAGCTTGTTAAGGACCGTAGCTCAAAGAAATCAAAAGGGTATGCATTCGTTCAATATACGAATCAAGATGACGCGATGAGTGCTCTAGAAACCATGGACCAGAAGGTTTTTCCCCCATTAAGTTTCTGAATTTGGGTTACTGTTTTCAGAAACTAACGTTTACCGTCTTACAGTATTTAGACGGCAGGGTAGTGTTTGTGGAACTTGCAAAACCCATGGACAAAAGGAGTGCATACCCGAAAACCTCTGGACCACCTCAGGGATCAGCTTATTCGGGTCAAAAGCAGGCGGAAGAAATGTGAGTTCTTGGATTACAAATGATAGTGATAATGTTAGATGTTATAAAGTTACTAGTAATTATAAGGAAAAGTGTTGTTAGATAAAAGATTTTCAATTCTTTCAACTGCAGGAAGTTGTAAAAGAACAATTTTTCTTACATTTTGCAAAAAATGTTCACTTTTCAGTACACCGGCCCTAAATCTGCGACTCAGTGACTGCAATGCAAACTGTTTTTCGAGCGCAGCCTGTTTCTAAATTAAATTGTTAAACACATTATATGTATAAAATACCATCACAACTTCCATGCTACAAAAAGAGAATTATGTAACTTAGTCATATTTAACTAAATAAGTTAGAAGCCATAAGTTTATGGCCTATGCAGAAACTTCATAACAATTATTACATATTCAACTTGTATCAAAACCTATGTTCCATAAGTCATAACTGAACTTTCTTATATATTGTATCAAGGCTGCATGTTCAGGTACTAAGCAACAAACTTCATTGTGACGACGGTTCAACTTCAATTCCATCAGAATACTCTTCTTCCTCAGCGCTATAATCGTAATAGTACTCATCATCATGATCATCATCATCATCGTGATAATCATCATCATGATAATCAAGATTATCATCATCATCCTCATCATCAAATGTGAGTTCCCCTGAGTTTCCTCTCATCAACGGTCCTTGAAGTCGATCCCTAATTGCAGTTCCCTAAGTGTAGTGAAATATATATTAAAAACGCAATTAAATCTTAATATACTTTTGTTGACACAATAAGCATCTATGTGTGTGTGTGTGAAGATCTCACCATTTTATGGAACCCTTCTTCAAACATTTCAAGAAAGCCAGCGACCAAACGATCAGCATTCTCGACCCATAGGTTATGATTCATACCTGCAGATTTTGCCACTGTATTGATCTGCAGAACCATCATTCAAAACAATATTATTTTATTAATTATCTATCATAACAATGAACAGTTTCAATAAACATACCTTCTCTTCCACCTTTTCTTGTTGTTTCTTCACTTTTTCATGCCACTTCTTCAAACTCATGTTCACTCTCAACCTCTTTTCCTGGTACATTACAACATAGGTTAACTCATATATAAACATAAAATAACAGAAGATTACAATATAGGATACAAGACACACACACCAAACTTCAATAAGAGTATACCTTCACATAGCTGACACCAAGGTCCCTTCTTGAATACCCTCGGTCCAAATTGCGCATAACATAATTGTTGTAGTCTTTGACGATTCTCATGATTATATCTGATGTTGATATGCCTTCTGTTCGTTTTGTCTCCTTAAACCGCCCAATAGATTTGACCTAAGCAAAGATTATTTCAAAAAGATCACATTAAGCCATGAATGCACAATTCTCAGAGAAAAAGATTGCAAAACTAATACACATATCCCACAAGGACCAAAAGAGACAACCAACCAAAATGACAAATATTTCTGGCTTTTTAGGACAACGGTTCGCTAATAAAATGATGAGCCTGAACAGATGTGTATAATTGAATTATTTTCTTGGTCGTTTATTGTCGGATAATCTCTGAACTTACAAATTCGTAGACATCGTTTGCTGCTCCACTTGCATCAGCATAACTGAAAGTTTAAGAAAGCAAAAGCAATAACGCATCACATATACGTTAAGAAGCAGCACTTCATATTGTCATCGTTTTTGTTATTAGTAATGTATGCTGAACCCATAGATGGTTGAAAGACAAACGTATAATTTTAGTATAACACGCCTGTGTTTCAAGGTTAAGGAACCCTAATCTCCTACTATCATTTACAAGTCTATGTGCATCAGCGCATACAGAAGATGCTTATGCCTTTTGAGGGTCGGATAATAACCAGAAGAAGATAACACAAAGAGCTATCTTTTCATGACCAATTTACAGAAAATCAAAACCCTTTTTGTGAAATTTTGTATCATGTACCCCTTCAAGACAAAGAACGCTTGCGAGTTTTGTGAAACAAACTGAATACAGTTTTGGGCAGGTTGACCTTACGGTAGCGAGTCATGAGCCACATAGTCAATCTGATGTTTATCAATGAACTCCTGGTCCATAACCCATGGTGCATCTGGGATAACTTCATCAACCCACCTGCACAAAACCAAAACCAGATAACTTTCAAACCAAATTCATCAATACATTATCAGTTTAAACCTAAAACAAAAGGTGTGTATATATTGAAAGATTTATCAAAAAATCATAAGGATATCAAACATACTTGCAATGACGAAGGGATTCATAGCGTTCTGTGTCGGTCATAACTGTTTTCCCCTTCAAGCTGTGGGTTACCTCATCATTGCAGCATCCAACCAACAAATAAGTATTCGGAAACCTATTTCGCGCGTTACGGAAACCGTTAGTCACAAACACATCCCTTCAATCCCAATAAATTGATAGTAAAATTCTAACAAACTAATAAATCACAGATTTTGAATCAAATAATCCAAACAATTAAACCATCATACAAAACACAAATTTATCCCATTAGACACAAAAATGCAACCAATGACAGGAAACTGAATATACAGATTTGAGGATGATGAAAGGGGATGAGAATGTACGATTTCTTGGCTTGCTCGAGGGATCGAGCGTGACCGAAGTGGAAGAGATCGTATATGCCATCGGCGTATACACGAACGGGCCGGTCTGTGGGCGGATCGATCATCCAGATGATCTGTTTATGTTCATTCTTCGGTTCATCCTCCATGAGACGTTGCAGATTGGATCGCCTCCTCCGTCGGTTATTCAGAGAATTGAGATGTGTGGCTAATGGAGATCAATAGCCTGCAACTTCGGGTTCAAGGGGTTGATTATATGCAAGACATGTTCGTGTATTGTTTTTTTGTTCATTCTAAATAAGGTTATTATGTGCATGTGATTCATGTAGCGGTTTCCTTTATTTCTTTATATAGTAATAAACTATTATAATATTATAAATCTTTCATACATATCTATATTAAATGAAATAAAATATTAATAATTTCTAAAATGATATTAAAAGATAATACTTGATTGAAGTTACGTATGTGTAGCATTATAAGATTGAAATTACGTACGGGTAGGATTATAAGAGCATTCACAATAGATTTATCATCTTTATTCATCTAATTACACTGAAAATCACTATTTATTCTTTATGTTTTTCAATTAAATAATATATTTTATATCATTATCATTATTTTTTTTTCTTTCTCATTCACTCACAACAACTTTTAAAAATATTAAAAAATTATAAAGATTGAATATTGATTCCACAAATATATCGATTAACAGTAACATGTTTTTTTTCACTCGCAACCACTTAAAATCATTCTCTATAATATAAAAAACACACTCACATAATTTTCTAGGGGTGCTAATTTATATTGGGAGGGTGTCCCAATAACGCCTCCCATTTTTTTTTAACAATGAACTTAACACAATTACTAAACGTATTCCTAAGTCTATACCTTTTTTTTAATGAAATTTAAACCCTTAATCACTTGGATAGAACACTAGTCTAACTCATTCTTTGATGTGTGATGTATTGTTTTAATGTATGAAATAAATGAAAGCAAACTAATACAAAACAGATAAATATTACTGTGATAAAAAGATTAAACTTATACTTTTACATTAACTTAAAATTATTACTTTAAAAATGGTTACTCCTAAATACTATTTAAATACATTACTGTAAGGATTTAAAATTACATCATGTTTGAATAGCAATCACCAATGTCACTAAATTTTATGCTTACGATAATTTAAAATTAATTAATGATAGTTTTTATATTTATTTTTATTTAGATATGATCACTGTGGGCCTAATCCCAACTAATATTAACAGTGTTAAAATGAAGGGTAGAAGAGAGTGTAGGTTGTGTATGAATGTTAGTACACATCTCAATCTTCTTCTTCAATTGGGTAACGCAATCAATGTTGATTAGCTATTGGTTCACATTTTATTCTATAACTTTAAATTAGTTCACATCACCCGGTCACAAACGTTGCTCAGTCGCAAACTAGTCACAAATTTTGCGACCGGAAGTAATGTTGCTAAAATCAGTCACAAATCAACCGCCTTGCGTATTTTTCATCATAAAACTAGATAACCCACGGAGGTTTCCGTTACAGCTTTTTCATTCGCAAATCGGTTGGACACAGTATTACCTACAATTTCATTTCAAAATTTTGATAAAAGTAACCGAAAATTATAATAATGATAGTTGTTGGTATCTGTATTAGTATTCTTATTATTACATTCAACATTACTTATATTCATATAAAGTAAAACTATACACAAAAAAGTGGTTTAGCTCATTTGATCCAAAACGAATCAACCCATATCAAAATATCAAGGTTAACTTGTTACCTATTTTTTTTAAAAGCTCTGTTAAGTAAAAGTCATGTTTTAAACTTGAGGGACTAGTTGTGACAATACTTGATAGTTGTCTAATAGTATAAGAGTTTTTCCTTTGTTCTTGTAATCGGTAGAGTAGAGAGAGCAGTGGGAATTCTTCCGAACAGTTTGTTATAGTTCAATTTTATTGTTCATATTGGTTCTTGATTACTCAATAAGATTCATTCAATTTTGTGTTGATCAATTGGTGTTTACATAACAATTGGTATCAGAGCCACGGTGGAGAGTCACGGTTAAGGGCTCGTATACGATAATCTGGTTCGATTGATCACTGGAAGAAGAATTGAAGAATAGCAACGGTGACGACAAAGTTTGAAATCGAGAAGTTTACTGGGAAGAATGATTTCAGTCTTTGGCGAGTAAAGATGCGGGCGATTCTGGTGCACAACGGTGTAGTTGATGCGCTCAGTGGTGAAGATAAGCTGCCTGCGGGTCTTGCGCCAGAGAAGAAGAAGGAAATCATGGAGAGAGCCCACAGTGTGATCATTTTGAGTCTTGGAGACAAGGTGTTGAGAGAAGTGCAGAAGGAAAAGTCTGCTGCGGGGATTTGGGCAAAGCTTGAGTCATTGTATATGACTAAG
>BJCM01254436.1:0-11931 GCA_018326385.1 Flaveria bidentis
GAAGCTTCGGAAGACTTCATGTTTGGCTTCGAAAGATATTGGTCTTGGCTTCGGAAGATTTCACACTTAGAGTATTTCTTATTGCTGGTGTGAGAACTTCCGAAGCTTCTACTTCAGTACTCATGTGCATGCATGCAGAAGGACTTTGGGTGTTTGGTTGCTTCAGCCTCTTCATAATTCTCTACATAGACCATCTGGCCAAGGTGGACTACGTGGCGCCAGGGAGGCGTAAATGGTGTCACGTAAACAGTGATTCGGATGTCGAGCAGCTAGAGCTACCTGAAGATGACTCCGACGACGACGACAGGGGTGATGGTGGAGATGCAGGGCCCACTCAACTGAGGGCCCCCACTGCTGATATAGCATCTCCAGCATCCACCCAAGGTGGAGCAGAGGCTGCAGGTTCCATTAGGACTTTCGTCTTGATGATGAGAAGGAGGCGGACGAGGAGCCCCTAACCCGCACTGTGGGGAGCCGGGTGGTTGCCACCGACTGAGGTATTCGGGAGGTTGGAGGACGCCCTGGCGAGTCCAGCAGTGTTCCAGGTGGAGCATCCACCTCGAGGGGATCGAGGAAGAAAAGGATTGCTCAGCCCCACGGGTTGAAGAAGAAGAAGAGGAGGATGATCTTCATCACCACCACCATTACTACCACCTCTTCCACCACTCCACCCACTACTACCATCCCATCCACCACAGTATCTACTTCATCTATACCACCCCCAATCCTCACCACTCCACCACCACCTTCATCTATACCACCCCCAATCTTCACCAATCCACCACCACCTTCATCTTCACCACTGCCACCACCACCACCACTAGCCACCATGCAGGACCGTCATCTTACCCTTCCTATCCATCTAGATCCTCTCTACCTTCTAGTGGGGTAGAGGAACAGCTCTCGACACTTAACCGAATGGTGTTGAAGCTGTTGGCAGCCGACGACGAGAACACTACCCAGATTCATCAGCTAGTAGATCTTACTACTGCACAATCTCAGCAGATTTCTCAGCAGGCTCAGTTGATTGAGCAGCAGGCCCAGGAGATTGCTGCACAGAGCTCAAAGATGTCCCAACTCTAGGAGCAACATGCCTAATCAGCCAAACAGATAGAGGAGTTGGAGACTACCAACAAGACCATCATGTTGAGGCTCAAAGGATCTAAAGAGGAGCCTTTAAAGATCAAAGAGGGAGATGGAGATGATGGTGATACTGATGACAGTGATGATGATGATGATGATGATGAGCATGGGGATGATACTGATGCTGGTGATGATGCTGATGATGATGTTGATGATGATGATGATGAGGATACATCTGCTGCGGGTGCCACATCTGCGAGTGAAAGGAGGACAAAACGAACTCAAGACCAAGGAACCTCCACTTCAGCCCCATCAGCAGAGGAGCATATGATACAAGACAAGAGTAATACTTAGTTGTTTATGTTATTTAAATCATATGTATTTGAATCTTGTATCAAATTAATGTAATGAATGTTTATATTTAATGTTGATGTTTACTGCTTTGATTGTTGACTAATGGTTGATATGTTACATGTTTTTAAGTCAAGCAAATCCAAACTTCCAAAGAGATGAATATGATATTGCTCCCCTCCAACAGATCAAGACTCAGCTCACGATGATTCTTGATCTGCATGGTATTGTCAGGAGATCAGTGAATTACACTCCTGAAGAAGGAGAGATAATTCATGATCTCACAGACGAGCAACTTGCAGAAATTTTCCGACTCAATCCAGATAAGATCGTGAAAGATGCTCCAACAGTCCAAGTTGAAAGTGACGATGAGCTCAACGACGTTGATGAGATCGAGATAGAAGATGTCACAGACCAACACTATCCAGAGTACACTGAGATTGAAGGTAATGTCGTTCCCAATCTGGGCGACAACCTTTTGAGACTCTGGATAGAATGGAAGAAGAGTCAGACAAGAATGATGACACAGCCCAAGCCTCGGAAGCTGAAGTTAATATCAGAAAGGCTGAGTGGGTTGCATGCTTTGAAGAAATACAAGCCCAACGTGGTACTTCAACGTCAACTGCCTACAACAAGCTGTATAAAGTGAAGAAACATCAAAAGGTGTCGGGCAGAATCATAGCATGGGTGTATTTTGAAGATCTCAACGTTTATGCAGTTAAATATGAGAAAGGGATTGAGTATTTCAGGTTCTCATATGACCTGAAGACTCTTCCTGGATTTGAGCTAAACCAGTTAGCAAAGTTAAATTGCTATACGCTGACCCAAGGAAAATGTCAGGCTGGTTTGAGACTGCTCTCAAAAGAGAGTACCACACCAGATGGGTCAACTTCAAACCTCAACAGCCAACGAGATATCTCAGACGGTCTGAGGTTGATCCCATAACTGGAAAACCGAAAATAGTGCTGAAGTGGAGTCCTCCACGCACAATGTCAAAGATCCCTCTACGGGAGATACCACAGGACTTCACTCCACACTTCAAATGGTGGTACTATGATTGGAGGACAGGAGAGGCAGTCATAGTCTTGAGTAAGGATGGTGTTATGGAAACCATCAGGGTGTTTGACCCTATGTGGCTTACAAACTTGTCTGCAGATGATGTTTATACATTGTACAAATGGCCATTATTCTATGATTCTCAAGATATTGTACAAGCTCTACAATTTCAGAACGTTATAAGACTCTGTTTTGCTTTTGAGATACACGCTGAAGTCACTAGAGAAGAGAAGTACAAGAAGTTTGAGGAACTTATGAAGGATGTAAGACATTAGACAAAACTAGGTCCAAGGGGGAGTTTGTAGATACATGTGTCCCTAGTTTCTGATCTTAATGTAATATCTTTGTATTGTCTTACACTTATGTAATTGTAATTGTACGGGTACTTAATGAAATACAATATGTGGTTGTGCTTAATGTTGAATATTTCATTGGTTGGTATGTAATAACCCTTATTGACTTGACTATATAGGTTGTGGTTGTTTGAATACTATCTAAATCAATTAATGACTATGAAACATATTCAAACTTAATCATGTGAAGTTCTCATGCGATTGGCCCATGCTAATGGACCATACGCATGAACAACTTCATGCTAATGAACCAGTCGTACGAATGAACCAGGAGACTGGATCAGTCGCATTATTGAAACATGAGATTGGCTCAGTCGCACAACTGAACACTCAGTAGTGCGAATGGATCAACCGCATGACTCAATCACACGACTGAACCATGCAAATGGTCCAGTCGCACGATTAAGAAACCTTAACCTATAAATACCACTTAATTCGTGGATAAACTAGACACTTCGAATATCTTGATACCCAGACGTACCCTAGCCGTCCAGAGACCTCTAGTAACCTGTTCCAACTTCAAAGATCGTAGTAGATCAATTGCTAATCGTTCTTAACGTTTAGATTCAATCTTTAATTGATTCTACGTGCGTTCTCACTTATTTGATCATCAATCAAATAGGATTCTGCACTATTTGATTCGGTATACGCAATCTGTTAGTATTCGTCGAGTACACGATCCCTAACAGATACCAACTTGTAAGGCCCCATTCCCGGGATGCCCACAGTTGGTCGATCATCGCACTTAAACATATAAATACATTTGTATTTCATAAAACATCGCAGCGGATTTACCAAAATATACATCTCATTTCATTGTAAAAGCTTTTGCAAAATAATAAATCTTTAACAAGTTACAAAACACATGTTGCATTACATCACAAAAGCATTATAAAAATGGATGCCATCCAAAAGAGCTGAGTAGCCACCTCGTGTCATCCTCAGCAATCATTACCTGCCAACTGGAAACACATAAAAGTCAGTGTTGCTCAATGAGTTCTAGTTTTTAAAATAAAACATACTTTTTTTTGTTAAAACCGTACTTTACTTTCATGCGATCATACATCATACGTACACATAGATAATATCTTTATTATCTTAATTAATCGTTCATACATTCATTCTTTCATTCGTACGTTCATTAACTTTCGCATTCTTTCATCATTACATCTTTTCTTTCCTTCAACCATAAACTTTACCCTGCTATTCTTGGTACTGCACCTAGGTCTATCATAGACCTGCTATAACGGTGCTCCGCACCTCTGGTCACAGCACCTAGGGTAGAGTTTAGGTGTACCAATGCCGTGTGTAGTTCCCTTCTATTCCTGGTACTAGACCTAGGCCTATTATAGACTAGCTATAACGGTGCATCGCACCTCTAGTCACAGTACCTATGGTATGCAGCAATGGTTCTATACAAATGGTCAATCACAAAGAAAGACCCCAATGTGCATCCCGGGGTAGCGAACCTGCTAGGCTAACACCTTTTAATGGCGTGTCCTGACATACAAGGCTTGCAAGACTTTCTTTTTTTTCGTCATTAATTGATGCATGCATTCTTTCTTCATGCTCCTCTTTCATTATCTTTCACTTTACGTTACATAATACTTTCATTTCATTCATTAACATTCAACGCAAAGCCACGGGAAAGATAAACATACGTCATAACAAGGAACATAACTTACACATTCATCATCATCATACAGGGCAACATCATACATACATAACATACATCATTCATAAACATGCAACATCATCATCATGCCCAACAAAACCTCTATGACCACAACAATCATCTTACATGAACTTACGGGAATCTTCCACGTCAAAACTTACATCTTCACTTTCCCCCGAAAGTCAGTACATAAACTACATTTTCCTCGAGTGCACAAACCCTACTTGGGCGTATGGGCACCCTTCAATCGCATGGCCTTCCAGGCGACTGAACATCATGCGAATGGACCAATACGGATGGACTCAATGCGGATGAGTCTCATGCGAATGGAACTAATGCGGATGGACTCAATGCGGATGAACTCTCAGTCGCATGACTCCCCGTGTGATTGACCTTCAGTCGCACGACTGGCAGGAGTATGGGCTCCAGTCGCACGACACACATGCGATTGAACCTCAATCGCACTACTGGCATGCGTGTGGACTTCAGTCGCACGACTGGCATGCCATTCAGTCGCATAGCCCTAACTGCGTAGAATACAACTCACTCTCGAACCCAATCTGCCATTTTCGAACTCTAAGCTCATCCAAACCCATCCTAAGCCCCAAACCACCATCCTAAACCTTAGGAATGCATACCATAACACCATTCAAGCAAGCACAAGCCCAGAAACAAACTCCAAATGCATCACAAGCAAACACATACAAATGGGTCAAACACACACATATACAAAAACGGGTTTTTCAGATGTGTTCCAGCCCCAAAATCGACCAAAAACATTTAAAAGAGGGGTCCTAGAACTCACACAATCAACACCGAAAAGTAGAGCTTCGTTTAGACCCGCTACACGACGATTTTGCACGCTTGAATCTACATGAACCAAACTTTCTCTTCTTTTTCTCCCCTTTTCTCCTCCCTTTCTCTCTTTAGCTGAATTTTGGGTGTGGGGAGAGGGTAAGGGCTGCCCTCTCCCTTTAAATACCCCAACTCACCCAACTTTCTCTCGTTGGCGAGTTTGGTCCCTCGAATTTGGACTTTATTTCTTTTTTTTTCTTCTTTCGTCGGCTTCAAAATAAATAAATAACCGGGTGTTACATCACTTTTGTTTTAACACGTTAAAAGCTTGTAAACAATCATTGTCAATAGCAAAGGGAACGTCTTTTAAAAGAAGGTTACACAAAGGTTTTGTAATAACATTAAAGTTTTTTATGATTTTTTATAAAAACTGGAATGTCCTAGGAAAGAATGTACCCGTGTGATGTTAGTGAGAGGGGGTAATGTAAAGATCACTTAAATTTTAGTTTGATCTACCTCAATTCTCCTATTGGAAATTACATCGCATAACACTATTCCTTCTTGAACCATAAAAATTTGTTTCCAACTTAAAACCAAGTTTGTTTCAACACATATTTTTAATACATTTGTTAATTAAGCTAGATATGATTCAAAAGATGTGCCGCAAATAGAAAAATCATCCATGAAGATTTCCAAAGACTCCCCGACCATATCTGAAAAGATACTTGTCATACACTTATGAAAGGTGGTCGGGGCATTACATAGTCCAAATGACATTCATCTAAACGCAAATGTCCCATATGGGCAAGTAAAAGTAGTATTTTGTTGATCATATAAATGAATTGCAATTTGGTTATAACCAAAATAACCATCTACAAAATAGTAAAATTTCCGACATGCAAGCTTTTCTACTATCTAATCAATGAATGACAATAGAAAATGATCCTTAGAAGTTGTTGCATTCAATTTTCTATAATCAATACAAATACGCCACCAGGTTACCGGGCAAGTGGCTACCTCGTTACCTTGGTCATCTTTCATAATTTTAATGTCAGCCTTCTTTGAAACTATTTGTGTTGGACTTACCCAAGTGCTATCTAAGATTAGGTAGATGATTCCTGTATCAAGCCACTTTAACACCCAGTTTTTAGTAACTTCTCTCATGTTAGGTTTCAACCTTCATTGTGTGTCTTGTGTTGGTTTTGCTCCTTCTTCCATGATGATCTTGTGCATGACAAATGATGGACTTATTCCTTTCAAATCAGTAATGTTGCATCCAATGGCTGCTTTGTGAGCAATTAACACTTCCATCAAGGCTGTTTCTTGATTATTCATTACATTGGATGCAATGATCACCAGTCAGGTCTAATTATCACCTATATAAGTATATTTCAAATGTTTAGGCAATTCTTTTAATTCAACTTGTGATGGTGATATTAATGGTGGTTTTAAATATTAATATGATCAGGCAAGCTTTCAAATTGATGTGTCAATGTTGGTTTGCATTCTTTCTTAGCCTTCACTTCCCATTCATGTTTTTGTGTCTATAAATCAATGTTTAGTTTTACTTCATCCATGTCACATAAAACACATAACTCGATGGTGCTATTCTCATTCTCATGAGTATGGCACTCGTTAATTGTGTCCACCATGAAACATTCATTATTGAATATAGTTTAAGGAACATATGAAAATACATTTAATCACAACCTTCAATTACCAAATCCCATGTCGAATATGCTAGTAATACAATTGATCAAGCATTGAGCGGTTTGCAAAAATGATCATCCCAAAATAATATTGGGTTGCTTGTCATTTGTCGGACTTGCATAATCTAACACAAGGAAATCAATAATATATATTTCACCTTTACTATCATATCTGTTACTATTCCATACGGAAGTTTGAGGGATAAATCAGCTAACACCATGGTGATGTCTGCTTTTTCTAATGATCCAAACTCGTATTAATCATACAAACTTCCGGTAAAATACTAAGATTTGCTCCAAGATAAAGAATGGCCTTATTGATTTGAAGGTCACCTACTTTGATTGAAATTAAAGGTGCCCCTAAATCTTGAATTTTGGTGGGAGTACACCTGATAAAACGGTATTCGCACTATCAATAAATTCAAGTTGCTTTGATAATTTGTGTTGTTGCTTCTTGGTACATAAGCCCTTTAAGTATTTGGCGTAAGATAGAACTTTCTTAATTGCTTCAATTAATGGGAGATTGATTTTTACTTGTTTAAAAATTTCCTAAATCTCATCTTGTTAGGGCCCTTGATTTTTAAAAAATAGTTTGGTTGGTTCTTTTAACGTTAAGGGGTAAGGGATGGTATTCCTCTCCATACTCACACCTTAAGAGTTAGATGTATTTGGTTTTACCTTTTCCTTGGTTGATTCATGAAAAGTTACGTTCTTTATTATTTTAGGTGTTTTAGGTTTTGAATCACTATCACTTCCCCATTTTCACCAAGATCTACCACCACTCCCTCTTTCAATGATGATGGTGATATAACCTTGTTTTCATAGACATTACCACTTCTTAATATACTTACCTGGCCCATGTAAGAATACTTTGAAGTTGAAGCATGATGCTGTTGTATTACTTGGAAGCTTTCCCGATTCTCTTCCGGAAACTTGTTTAGCTAGTTGCCTCAGTCGCTTGGCAATAACTTCATTGGTCATTTCTTGTACTTTTTTAAATTGCTTGAATTCCTTCATATCTTTAGCTAGATCTTGAATTGTTGTCAAAATAGCATTGTCAGTACCATTATTTGTTGTAGTTTCTTGTTGATGTTATTGATTCCTTTGTTGGTAATTTCCTCGATTGTAATTGTTCCTTTGGTAGTTGCCTTGGTTGTAGTTTGTTGTCGGATTTGATATCGATTACTTCCTTGATTTGGTACCTGAAAAGAAGGATTCAATTAGTTAGTATTGTTACCATATCTAAGATTTGAGTGATTTCTAATACCAGGATGATATGTGCTAGAATTCATATCATATATCTTCCTTTTTCCTTGGCCTTGTACTTGATATACTTCTTCACTCTTTCCCAAGTTCAAGTAACATGTACCAGGGGTGTGAATTATGTCATTACACACATCACATACTTCGTATTCAGTAGATATATGTGCCACGCCACTCTTTCCAACTTTGAGGCTTGTAATTTCTTGTTCTAGAACCATAATTCTATCCATAACCACATGATCATTCACCATCTTCATATTTGCACCTCTTGACCTTCGACTTGATTATGCCCTCTTCTTAGATAATACGCTCATACTTTCCAATATGTTCCAATTATCATCCTGATGATTTAAGGTGAATGTTCTCTCATTTGTGGAGTTTACATCTCTCGCATCCTCTAGTAAAAGGCAATCATAATATGTTAATATTAATTCCCACTTAGCTATCCTATGATGTGGACAGGTTCTTAACATCTCCTTGAATTGGTGAAAAGCTTTATGAAATTGCCCCCCTGGTTGTTGTGTAAAGCCTTGAATGGCCCGTCTTGCATCACGTGTTCTTTGATAGTAATAATATTCATATAAGAATTGTTGTTGCATTTGTACCCATGTGTGAATACTCGTAGAGGTAAAAGATAAAAACTATTACTTATCCTTATTTTTAAGTGTAAATTGTAAAAGCACCAATTTTACTTCATCCGATGAAAAACCTTGGCCACCGACGCTGCTACATGATGCCTCAAATTCTGATATATACAAATATGATTCTTCAGTTTTCATCCAATGAAAGTGAGGAAGAATTCATTTTCATTGTGGTCTAACTTCAAAAGTTCTCCCTCGTTGTGGTGGAGGAACTATGGGAGATGAATTGATGGCAATGGCATGATGGAAGTGAGAGTCCACGCTATACGCAGGTACATAGTGTTAAACTCCTGGATTAGATGGTATGCCATTAAATGGTTGACCCCCATGTTATTAAGAATGGGTGGTTGGGAATAACCACCTCGATCTTAGTTCGGTTAACAATTTTGATAATTCAGTTGATTTCCATAATCCTTATAATCATTTTGGCTTGGTCCTTCCATGTCAGCTTGATCTTCAATCCATTCCTCCATATAATTAGTGTGATGGCTCCCTTCAACTGAAAACTGTTCTTTATTACTTGGATGGCTTCCTTCCCTATTATGCTTAAAACTTGGATTACGAACCTAGAAATTTGACACTAGTTGGAAGTTCGCGGGAGGAGGTTAGTTTTGCACATCTTGATTTATAGGGATCGGCCCAAGAGGTTGAGGTTGCACAAGTTGTGGTTGAGGTGGAGGATCATCATGTTGAGGGAATAATGGTGGTGGAATATCCCCCAAAGGTTAATTAGGTTGTGGTCCTCCTTGATTTTCTAGATTATTAATCATTCTTGATTGGTTACTTTCGGGTGATTTTAAAAGTCAACTTAAAATCCAATAAGCTATTACTGAATATATTCCTTCTTCATATCTTGTCTGAACATGAATTTTAGAAGTCTTTGAAGTTGATGCCTTGTGAAATACACGATTCTCTCTCACATTCTTCCCGAATTCTAGATCAAATTGCAATTGTGAGGTCCGTCTTGAAAATCTTGTATGCATTAACATAATAGTTACCTACAAACAAGAAAACACAGAATAAAAACACAAAATATCTTGCGTAATATTGAAGAAGAAAACAAACAAAACAAAAAGCAAAATCCTTTTGCGTTTTTTATATAAATTTTTAAGAAAAGCAATTATAAACCATCAACCACTAAGCACGCTAATTCCCTAGCAATGGTGTCATTTTGATATAGTTGTCGAGACTTGGTTTTAGCTACCTTTAATGTGTAAGGGTAAGTAAGGTTGTCTTCACATGCAATATGTGAAAAGTGTTTAACAATATGACTCAATTAACTTAAAGACATGAACTTTAAGGTTAAAAATTAAAACTTTGAATAAATTAATGATGACAAGTGCACAAAGCAAGAAACTTTAAAACAACTTTAATTAAATTATAGAAAAGGATCATTTTCGGATACTCAATTATGCAAGTTCAACTATTTATATGCTCAAACTAGGGTTTATCAAACCTACTTCTCAAAACTTCAACTTTTGATCATCGTAATAACAAAGGATCAAACTTATAAGATTCATTCATTCATGATGTTATTAACTCGTCTATATCTAATTTTATAGAGTTCACGATATAAGAAAACCAAAAACTGATAATTTCAACAAACAACTTTATTTATAAACGAATCTCTTAACTTAATCAAAACATAGAATTGCATTCAATGATATTGTTTGACAAAACCCCAACAAAAATATATAAAAGGTCTTACTTTACCTAATTGATATTCTAGAAGCAATCACGAAAGACCTAGCCACGCATTATCTTCTCGAATTCTTGAATATTGAAAATGATAATTAATGATGAGTTAGAGTGAAGGGGGAAACTCGGAAGCACCAAAAATCTCCTTGAAAACATCAATTTTCGACTGAGAATAGATCCCCTTCGAATTAGGGTTATAAAGGTTTAAATAAACTTGAAGTTACACAAAATCCGAAAAGTTGTTTGTGACCAGCGTATGATACGCTGATCCTATGCGTAATCCAACCCTCTGACGGCCAACTTTATGTTTTTTCTTCAAATACGTCCACAAAAACGCCGCCCCTACGTTGATCGGCGTATGATACGCTCATACCCGGCGTATCATACGTCGATATGGTCTTCAACGTGCCTTTTTAAAAACTATTGATATTCACAGCTTCAGTCCTTGTAGTTCCGTTTTT
The DNA here is from genome assembly GCA_018326385.1 of Flaveria bidentis. Taxonomy (NCBI): domain Eukaryota; kingdom Viridiplantae; phylum Streptophyta; class Magnoliopsida; order Asterales; family Asteraceae; genus Flaveria; species Flaveria bidentis. The sequence goes on from BJCM01254436.1 coordinate 11,086, forward strand.
TGCTCATTTTTCTCCAAAATAGACCTTCTTTAGATCCAAAAACCTATAAATCAAAACACAAACAACTTAAACATATTTCTTTATAATCACAATATAAAATCATGCACTTGGATCAATTAAACACTAAATCATTACCATGCGATCATACGTTTTCCTATTTCATTCACAATTACCGTTATAAGCAAAATCAAGTGTAAAGAAATAAATAATTATCTTACTAGGATTGTTTTTTGTTAATAAAAATGAAATTTAGGATTATTATTGATTAAATTGATAGCATGGATTATTATCGGTCAATAGGTTATAGTTTGCATTATTAAAATCAATTTGCCTAATTTTTATTGGTTTGCAAATAAACCAAGGCCCCTTCAACTATATCAAATTATTTTCTACTTTGTTTGTACACAAAGTAAATGTCTAAACATTTGACGCTTCCTTTTTATGCAATGTGACTACATCAATTACATATCCAAGTCAATATAGAGCATTTAATCAAATTCATACATAAAAATTACTAAACAACCAAATTGATCTATAACACAACAAGTTCTATATATCGCATGCGATGAGCGTACTATATTACTCACTTTCAATCATAAGATATATCCAACGATTCATTGACTTCCATAGCTCAAACTTATCTTTACTATTTTATAAAGCACGACTTTAATTAGGTTTTGATATGCATGAATGAGATGTGAAATGAAATGAATTATTAAGAATAAATGAAAACAGAGATCAATGAAATGAACTATTGCATAAATAACTTCATTCCCTCTAACTCATTCCATCCATTTCATTTTTTTTTCATTTCATTCCTTTATCAATCCTTAGTCACCACCACCC
>BJCM01254441.1:0-18798 GCA_018326385.1 Flaveria bidentis
ATTTAACTACATATATAAATATAATTAAAATATAGTTAAATCCGGTCCAACCGGTCCGACCACCAAACCCATAAGACGTCCGGTTAAACGTCCGATCTGATTCTGAAAACATTGGTTATATCACATGACGGTTTCCTACATGTGTTTGTTGTAAGGTGGAAATGTGTGTTTGATGGTTGGATGGACTTGATGGCAATACTAAAGAATATGGTGATTTATTTGACTCGTTTGTTGATGTAGTAAGTTTTTGTGATCTCTTACTGTTCAAATATAACTTTTTAACTTTTCGTCTTTTAGCAAAGTTATGTTGACTGGAACTTTGAACAACTATCGTATTTGAGAAAAGATATTTATTTATGAATTCATCGTGATATTAACAAATATAAAGTAACATAAAATTTATTTGTTAATAATTAATGTTCCTGCATATAGTTATGTCTTTGAAAACAGATTTATTCGTGCGTGTGCGTGTGCGTGTGCGCGTGCGCGTGCGCGTGTGCGTGTGCGTGTGCGTGCGTGAATGAAAATATCAAATAATATTTGTATCATGTAAGGTAGTTGTATATGATAATTGTTAATACATAATTGTATAATTATATTAATCTAATACTATTGATATTATCTGAGTTGATATAACAATTTTTTCTAAACATACAGTAAGATGAATATGATGATGGTAACATGATTAAATAATAATGTGCTTTTGATAAACCTTTTAAAAGTTGGATATTAATTATTACTTCGTATAAATAAATGACACGTGTAACTTATTTTTTTTAAGTATAAAGGATCTTTCATAATTAATGTTTCTACATATATTTTAAGAAATGGTTTTGAATATAAATTAAGATCTTTAAAATGTAAGTAGTTGCATGTGTTGATTTTTTTAAATATATTAAAATTCTATTATTTTTATATTATTGATATTATCTGAGTTATATTGATTTAGATTTTCAAACATTCTATAATATGAATAAAGTCACTCTAATAGGATTAAAGCATAGCGTGTTTGTATATAACATTAAAAATACTATTTGAGATGTCAGACAATAATGTTTTTAGTAGTTGATCTAAAATAAACAAAATATAAAATGAGAAGGCATATTAATTATGTTGTTCTGACGAAGAATCACTATGGACATGGGTGGACATGGATGAACAACCAATTGTCAGGTTGAACGGAAAGACAACGACATAATCGTTTTTCCGTAGACACAAGTGCAGTGAATAGAAGTACATCCGCTCATCAACGCAGTCTAACCATTAAGGGTCGCGGTGATTATGTGCCAAACAGTTTGATCATGTAGTTTGACATGAATTAGTGGAACAGGGCCTTCATGTTTGTAGTAATGTTGAACAAAAGATTTAGGAACATATAACTAATCTTATAATCTTAACTTATCAGATAAGCATCATCCGGATAATTAATAAGCTTTACAAAAGTTTGTCAAATAGCCATTTCAGATCAAAATAAGACCTATTTACGAAAAAAACACATTCGCGATGCGTAACACAATGATGTAGTTTTAATACAATTATAACAAAATATGACTAAGCACCAACATAATTGCAATAGAAGCTTGGTATACTTCTGCCAAGTTTATATCTTAATTAATACAAATGCCTTAATAAACATTCTTACCCTCAATCATAAGAAAAGAAAAGCAAGCAAATACAAATAGTATTAATAGTCAAACAAATTAATTTTGATCATCATGCACAATTAGACTTTCTGTTGTTTCTACCAAAACAGTAACAAAAATAATCTCATTAACATCATAGCAATAGTGGTACATTTGATTTGCAAACTTAAAATTTGCAAACTGTTGCTACACAAATCTTAGTCAAGAGATTAAGACTTAGGAGCAATGCGAGAATGGGATTGCTACCAAGGATCACGGTGGAACTTAGCCCTGACTTTGACTGTTGGGAAGCAGGATGCGGCTGGGCTTGGCTTCGGCTGAGCAGAGTGTCAAGGATCAGACTAGAACTTGGTCTGCACTTCGGCTGACGGGAGGTCGTCAGGAAGTGAGTTGCAGCTGGGCTTGGCTTTGGCTGAGAGGAGTATCTGCGAGACAAAAACAACACCGTGAGCCTCGCCTCGGGCAGAAAGGGTTTCCCCCCGAGACCACACTCCGGCGTGAGAATAAGTATATGTATTGAGAGAACTTGAAAGGAAAGATTAGTAAGTGATTGGTTTGTAATGAGAGTGATCTGAGAATGTCCTCTACCTTTGGAATGGAAGAAGTATTTATAGTGTTGGTGTATGGGAACAAGATATGACATGGTCCTATTCTTGCAAGCTTGTGGTCAATGATATAAGACTGAAATTCCCTAGCCATGGGTTTTATACCTTTCTGATGCAAAGGGTTTCTGACTGGTATTAATGTAATTTTTCTTTGTAGTTGACTTGGGGGTTTTGGGGGCTGTTATGACCTTCTGCCAATGTTTTGGCTTTATTCCTATTGTCATCATCTGCTTTTTTCTTATTCCCTTGTAACCAATGAATAGTTTTCTTGGTTACCACGTTTGCCTTGCTTTGCCTTTCTTTACCATGTTTGCCTTGCTTTGCTTTGGCTTCTCTCGTCAGCCGCGGCTTGGGTCACTCACTCCGGCCACGGCTTTGGTGACGACGGTTTGCTACATCCTATTCCTTTGTAGCCAATGACAGACTTTGTTAGCATGGTTCCATGAATCTTTTGTAGGTGTTGAATTATGGAAACTTAAAATGTGTTTTTGGAGTCAAGTATCCGACCGCGGCTTGGGTCCATTCCCGCGACTTGGGCTTACTTCGTGGGTGAACTGTGATTTAGGCTAGCCGCCTGGGTGAAATGTGTTCTTGCGTCAAGTCCTCAGCCGCGGCCTAGACATGCTCTTCCAGCCGCGGCTTGGGCTTCCTTCTTGGTCGTGGCTTGCTACTTGGGTCGACCGCAGCTGTACCTCATTGGGTGCTATCTCGATCTTACGAATATCGGTTCGGGTTTTATTTGGCTTTTTGGGGTGATACCCCTTCATGTCCCCCAGTCCAATGTCATGATACCAATCATGTCATTAGAATAATAACTGCTCCTCTTATTTATTTATTTATTTTTATTTTTGACGGTTGTACTTTAGTCATCTTTTCTTTCAATGTGTCTTTAGTCATTATCAATCAATTTGTTGTCAACTTCGCCTCGAGCCACGGCCTGGTTCTTGTCAGTCATCTCCTAGTCGCTTTTGTCTTGAGCCACAACCCTAGTTCGCGTCAATCAACTCCCAGTCGCTTTCGTCTTGAACCGCGGCCCTTGTTCGCGTCAATCAACCCCCTAGTCGCTTTTTGTCTCGAGCCGCGACCCTAGGTCTATTATTACAACCTCGGGCCTCGCGAGAATTTTGGCCTTTTCTACTTGATTTCTCTATATATTTCCCCCTTTGCATCTCCCCATCTTCACACTACCTCCACTTCTCCTTATTCAAGTACTCATTTTATATGGTAAGTCTCCCTAACTCTTGTTTTTACGTTTCTTTATGGATTGTAGAAATGATATGGGTCTTCAAACCTCGGTTATTTCTCAAGATTTTCTAAACAACTTTGTGTTTCGATATGGCGTTCCCCCCAAGCTTATTCCTCTTGTCCCTCCTCGTTCGTCGACCGTGAGGGACGCTTCGGCTGGGATGATAGCCCTTTATACTTATTTCTTTAGCTTTTGTAAAATTCGGATCCCGGTTAGTCGTTTCTTGTGTTTGCTTCTTAGGCATTATGATATTCATTTGTCTCAACTTGTTCCCTTAGGATTAGTCAAGGTATATCATTTTGAGATATCGTGTCGTGCCCTTAGTTTGGAACCCGAGATTAACCTTTTTAGGGCGCTTTACAAGTTAACTAGGGTAGGGGATTGGCTGACCTTTGAGAAGAGAAAAGCGCCCAAACCTCCTCTAGTGTTACGAACCATAACCAGCTTGAAACATTGGAAATACCACTTTTTCTTCATTTATGCTAATGTAGTTCCTTTTAAGATGCGTTGGTTGGAAAGTAGTAGGTGTATTCAAGATCCTTTTCCCGAACCTAGCACGTATGACATGTCTGCTTATGAACTTTTGAAAACCGAACCAACTCCTCTTCATAGCTATTCCGAGTATTTCCTCGTGATGGACGGTGTTAGTCGTAACTGGACCGACCTTAACATGGTTTCGTTCATGACTTATCAAGGGAAACGTAAGTGGCTTTCCCCTTTTGCCTTAATGTACATGTTCATGCACCTGATTATTGTTTATATGTTGTGCTTTCATAGGTATGGGGCTATTCGAGCGCATGAAACTGTCTGCCAAGGAAGATGTTTCGGAACAGGTTAAAGCCTTGTCCGAGGGCGCAACTCCTATATTGGAGACGACCACCGACTTCGTTGTTCAACCGGGTGAAACCATGCCGCCACCTTCCCGTAAACGAAAAAGCACTGACGAAGTCACTGTCCCCGCAATCTGACCCAAGATGAAACGCAAAAAGGGGTTGGGAGGCCCGGGGCTTCGGCCGCGATCGTCGCCTCCTCCAGCACCTGCCGCGACTCGCAGGGCAGGTCCCTCAGCCGCGGCTGGGGTGTCTTCTGGCTCGGATTCGGGCAGTACTAATTTTGCCCCTTTGTCTTCTGATGGTCAGTCAGTTGGTGGCTCCGGTAAAGGAAAGAAGGCTGCTTTTTCTAAAGACACTGACCTGAATGTGGAAGAGAAATTTGTTCCTGACTGGGATTTGACTAATGTAACCACTTTTGAAACTCCGGAGTCATGTAGAGACTTTATGTTCACGTCCCGTACGCCTGCTGAATTTTACCATGGGGAAGGTTTGAAAAACAGAGAATTATCGAACACTGGTTGTTTGGCCGTGGTGAACAGTTTATTCTCTTTTGTTGAGATTCATGGTCGTTGGGTTAATGGTGTTAATGAGATTCATGATCTTAAGAAGCAAGTGTCAAAATTGGAGGCTGAGAAAGCGTCTCTTAAGTCTTGTTGTGATGTGTCTCAACTTGCCAAAGAAAAACTTACTCGAGATCTCAGTGGTGCCCAGGAGGAGCTTTGTATTCAACATGCTGCAGTGAAAAAACTTTCTTTGGATTTGAAGGATAATAAAATGGCTTCTGAAAGTTGTATTTCTAGCCTTGAAGAGCGAGTAGCACATCTTTCGTCTAAGAGGAAATGGATCATCTCGGATGGTGTTGGTTTGGCTTTTAATAAGATACGCAATAGTGATGAGTTTCTTGATGCTTTGGCCAGGATCAATAGTCTTTCAGACAAGGTGGGGTACAATGCCGGTCTGTTGGATGGGCTCGCCTTGCTGCGGAGGGCAAGAAACCCGAGGAAGCCAAGAACTTTGACGAAAATGCTTTGAAGAAACTACGAGTTGAATCTGACTCCTTTGATAAAGCCACTTTTCCTATGGCTGAGAATATCGCTGCTATGTGCGACTCGAGCATTGAAGAGATCAAGTCGTTCCTGGCCCCTCCAACTGAAGACCCTACTTGTATTTAGCTAGTTTATCTTTGGGTGTCTTTTTGTATTTGTAATGTCATCAAACTTGTACTTCACTTTATGTTGCGTTTATTTTGGAAATGGTATTTAAGCTTTGACACCCCATACTTTGTGTTTACATTGTTGATCGTTGAGCTCGTTGATCTTTGACACCCCATACTTTGTGACCTGCCATTTGGCCGCGACTTTTGGCCGCGAAATGCCTCTCGGCCACGACTTGCTTCATGGTCGCGTCTTTTAGCCGCGACTTGCTACTTGTTCACAATATGATAATGGTTATATTTTTTTCCGTGACTTGCCACTTTACTACTTTTGACCGTGAATGAGGCTTCGGCCGCGACTCTGACTGTGGCTGCGACTCGTAACTTCGGTCGCGACGCTGACTTTGGCCGCGAATGAGGCTTAGGCCGCGACTCTGACTTCGGCCGCGACACTAGGCTTTGGCCGTGACTCTAGGCTTCGGCCGCGACTTGCCTTTTGGTTGCGGCTTGCCTATTGCTTTGGTCGGGGCTTGCCCCTTGGTTGTGGTTCTTGGCCGCGACTTAATTATGGTCATATCTGTTATAGTGATTCATTCTTAGCTGTAATTCCAGGCATGACTTAACCCTTGGACACAAATTTTGATGTGGCTTGTCATGATTTTTTGTGTTTTCGTTTAACTTAGCTTGGCAAGCATTAGATTGTTTGGTTACTTATTGCATCGTTTACAAACGTCGCTTGAATAATTGCATTGGTATCTCGCTTCTCTTTCTTTACTCACCCATCATTGTGGTTTCATGACTTGTTATGACACTGGTTATATAAAAAGATTCGTTAATCTGGTGTAACTACTTGTGCTCGCATGCACCTTCTTAATGAAAAATGAGTTACACCGTTAAGATCTTACTGCCAATTACATGTAGCATCACCGGAGCTGAGCTCCATTCCAAGTTCGTGGAACGGGCATCCCGTCTAACTTCCCTATTTTCTAAGTTCCATTCATCCCTGCTTCGATTATCTGGTATGGGCCTTCTTAACAGGATCCGAGCTTTCCTTGGCTTTCAATTCGACTTGCTTTATTGCTTCACAAGACGTAGTATCCCGGCTTGAAAGGTTGTTTCTTCACCCTTGAATTGTAATATCTTTCTACTTCCTTCTTGTGTCTTGCCTCACGAATATCCGCTATCATCCTTCGTTCTTCAAGTAAGTCTAGGTTTAAGCGAAGTTCTTCCTCGTTGTTGGTTCGTGAGACTTGGAAGATACGAGTTGATGGCTTCCAATCTCAGCAGGTATCATGGCCTCTTTTGCATAGGTCAAACTGAATGGGGTTTCTCTGTGACTGGTCTTTGGCATAGTTCTATGGGCCCAGAGGACGCTTGGTAATTCTTCAAGCCAACTCTTTCCTTCTAAGCCCAGACGCGTCTTGATTCCTTCTACAATACTCCTGTTCACTCTTTCAACCTGGCCATTGCCTTGGGGATGGCCTACCTAAGTTAAAATCTGTTAGATCTTCAAATCTTCGCACCATGACTTGAAAGGGTTTTCAGCGAACTGCTTGCCATTATCTGTTACGATGAACAACGGAAGGCCAAAACGACATATGATGTTATCCCAAACAAATTTCTTAACGTGTTGCCCCATAGTTGTCGCGAGTGCTTTGGCTTCTACCCACTTTGTGAAGTAGTCGACTGCTACCAGGAGAAACTTAACTCTTCCAACCGCTTCTGGAAATGGACCAACGATGTCCATTTCCCATTTTTGAAAAGGCCAAGCAGCACTCACGGGTATCATTTCGTTTTTTGGATGGTGGCACATGGGAGCGTGCTTCTAACAACTTTCACATCTTTGGATCTTGGCCACGACACTCCTATGCATACCCGACCAGTAGTATCCTTGTAAGGCTCCATTCCCGGGACGCTCACAGCTGGTCAATCATCGCACATAAAACATATAATTACATTAACTTTACTAAAATCATGCAGCGGAAACACTTTAAACAAACCTTTCATTTAAATAAACACTTTTGCAAATTAATACATCGTTCATTGCAAAATATAGTTCATTTGTATTACAATGCAAAAACGTTATACAAAAGAATGCCATCCAAAATTGCCAAGTAGTTGCCCCATGCCATCCTCAGCAATGCTCACCTGTCAATTGGAAAATGCATAAAAAGTCAGCGTTGCTGAGTGAGTTCTAGTTTTATAAAAACATTGCATTACCTTCCTTTTGTTAAAAACATTTTCATTACTATCGTACGTGATCATACATCATACATACATCAAGGTAATCATCATTATCTTCATCATCGTTCGTTTTGTACATTTCACACGTTTCGCACATTTTGTACTTATCGCACATTTCGTACATTTATTATCTTTCACTTCTATCTAGGTCCTGTCATGTACTTAACCCCCCTCTAGAGCACCAAGCAATTCATCTAGGGTTAAGAGATAAGGACCCCATATCGCATGTATGGAGTGGCCACTAGGACAGACTCCCCTTGTGTGTGTGAACTCTTATGGGTTCGCCAAGATCGCACGCTGTATAACACACATTTGTATAGCGGGTCTAAGGGAAGCTCTAATTCTCGTTGTGGTTTGTGTGAGTTCTAGGACCCCTCTTTTAAATGTTTTTGGTCGATTTTAGGGCTGGAACACATCTGAAATCCGTTTTTTGTGTGGGTGTGTTTGACCCATTTGTATGTGTTTGCGTGTGATGCGTTTGGAGTTTGTTTCCGGGCTTGTGTGTGCTTGAATGGTTTTGTGGTATGCCTTCCTAAGGTTTAGGATGGTTGATTTAGGCTTAGAATGGGTTTGGATGAGCTTGGAGGTCGAAAATGGCAGATTGGGTTCGGGATGAACTGCATTCTGCATCAGCTAGGGCTAGGCGACCGAATGGAGGCCATACGGACGAATGAGGTGCGATTGAGGTTCATTCACACGATTGAGGTTCATTCGCACGACTGGGGCCAGTCGCATGGGGAGTCATGCGACTGAGGGCCCATTCGCATGGGGAGTCATGCGACTGAGGGCCCATTCGCATGGGGAGTCATGCGACTGAGGGCCCATTCGCATAGGGAGTCATGCGACTGAGGGCCCATTCGCATAAGTGCTCATCCACATTAGTTTTATCCGCATTGGTCCATTCGCATTAGCTCCATTCGCATGAGGACTCATCCGCATTGAGTCCATCCGCATGAGGTCATTCGCATGGGTGTTCATCCGCATTGGTGTTCATTCGCATGAGGTTCATTCGCATGATGTTCAGTCACCTGGAGGCCATGCGACTGAAGGGTGTCCATACGCCTAAATAGGGCTGTTGTACCCGAGGGAAAAGCATAGTTTAATTACTGACTTTCGGGGGAAGTGCAGATGTATGTTTTGACATGGAGTTCCTGTAAGCTTACATAAGATGATTGTAGAGACCTTAGAGGTGATGTTAGGCATGATGATGATGTCGCATGTTTATGCACGATGTATGCTATGTATGTATGTATGTTGCCTTGTATGATGATGACTGTGTATGATGATGTTTCTTATTACGTATGTTTATCTTTCCCGTGACTTTACGTTGAAAGTTAATGAATGAAATGAAAGTATTATGTAACGTAATATGAAAGATAATGAAAAGTGGAACATGATGAATGAACGCATGCATTAATGAACGAATGAATGTAAGAAAGGCTTACAAGCAAATGTATGGAGGTGCACACCCAATGAAGGTGTTAGCTCAACGGTGTGCGGGTTAGCTACCCCGAAGGATGCACACTGGGGTCCAATCTTTGTGATTGACCATATGTATGGGATCCTTGTCGCTTGCCCTAGGTGTTAGAGTCAGCTTCGTGCATAATGTTCAAGGTCTATGAAAGACCTCAGGCCCAGTTACCCGCTTCGTGCACAATGTTCGGGGTATAGCATATGGCATTGGTCCAAAATGAAAGAGAAAAGATAAGTGATGAATGTACTTGCCCTAGGTACTGGAGCCAGCTCCGTGGCTAATGTTCGTGGTCTATGAAAAACCTCAGGCTCAGTTACCCGCTTTGTGCAAAATGTTCGGGGTAATGTACATGTGATCAAAAGTAATGAATGTACGAATGAAAGGATGAATGAATGAACGAATGAATGATGAAGATAATAATATTATCTATGTGTACGTATGATGTATGATCGCATGAAAGTAAAGAACGGTTTTAACAAAAGAAAAGTATGTTTTATTTTTAAACTAGAACTCACTCAGCAACGTTGACTTTTATGTGTTTCCAGTTGGCAGGTAATGGTTGCTGAGGATGGCACGAGGCGACTACTCAGCTCTTTTGGATGGCATCCATATTTATAATGCTTTTGTGATGTAATGCAACTTGGGATTTTGTATTTGGATTACGATGTATTATTTTGCAAAAGCTTTTATATTGAAATGAGATGTCTATTTCAAACGTTCCTTTGTGATGTTTTTATGATGTATAAATGTAATTATACGTTTTATGTGCAATGATCGACCAGCTGTAAGCGTCCCGGGAATGGGGCCTTACAGAACCCTTATGAGTTAGCCAAAATCGCATGTTGTAGACACACACAGTTGAGCTAACAACTCTCAGTAAGTTGTGAACCTCCTTTCATTTGCTTGCAAGGCTTTTCATTCGTTCCTTCATTATGTTTCACTTTCATTGTCTTAAATCTTTCACTTCGTTAAAATAATACTTTACGTTCATTATCAATATCACACCACGTAAAGCCACGTCATCATACTTAATAAGGAACATAAGAAAACATTCATACATAGCATACATAATCAACATACATCAACATCATCATACACAGCATCAATCATACATCATCCTAAACATCATGCATCACACATTCACATACATAAACATATGCATATAAAGCATAAATCATAATAAAAGTTAACTAACCCACCGCGGGACAGCGAGGGTTTGGGGGCGGTAGCCCCTAACAGTGGGGTCCCAGGGGCAGCAACCCCTAGTGGGGTCTAAGGGGCAACGCCCCTGGCTGGGGTCGCGCTGACCTTTAAATAGGGGATCTATAACTCACCTGGACTCGATGAGTAGCTTCTCAATCAAGCTTTCAAAGCAAGGGTTGCACTACACAGCCTGCAGATAAGTTAACACTCAAGGGAGTTAATTTCTGCCTAATTTCGCTGCTAATTTCCCTAGCAGTTTCGATGCTAGTTTCACCAGCAGTTTTGTTGCTAGTTTCGCTGGCATCTTCGCTAGCAGTTTCGCTGGCATCTTCGCTGCTAGTTTCGCTGCCAGTTTTGCCCAACTTTCGTTGGAAAAACCATGTCTGCGAAACTACCTGCGAAACTATAGTTTCGCAGGAAGATCCACAGTTTCGTTGGACGAATACCTAATTTCACTAGATGAACACCCAGTTTCGCAGAAAGGGCTGAAAATTACGAACCACCTCATTTTTGACCCAAAACTTCAATGTTTTACACCCAAAACCTTGGTTTATCACCCAATAAGCTTTATCTAAGCTTCTTACATGTTTTCTTAGTCAAAAACGAGAGTTTTGGGCGAATCTTTGTCAATTTTAAAAACCCAAACCCTAGAATCTGGGTTTACATCAAAAGCAAGATTAAATGATGTTTCTTACCTATATTCTTGGCGTTTTCTTATTGTTTGGATGCCCACGAACACCGATCTTCAATCCCGAGATCAATCGAGCCTTGAATCTTCAAATCTCTGTACTTTCTCTCTCTACTCTCTCTCTCTAGAACTAGAGTGTTGAGTTGCAAATTAGAGCTGCTCAAGCTGATCCGTTTATATATACCGGGCGTTCCCGGGACCTTAAACTCACCAAACATATAACCCGAAGAGTTAACTCGGTCTATAACCCATATTCATCTTATTTTCATTAAAGGATCTTGTCTAAGCCCATTATTATTATTTGGCTTGCTTAGACATTATTTGGGGCGTTAAAATCCTACTTCTATTGCCTTGGCTACCATCATCCTTGGGCGTGAATGGATTCCACATATACCCTCATGTATCTCCCTACTGACATAGTTGGCTTCATGTGGTCCCATGTATGACTTACGGTATAGGACACCTTGCTCTAATTCGTAATGCAGGGATTTTGCCTGTATTGCGCGTGCTTCTCCTCTTTCTTTCGGCAGGTCCCTATTTTCTAGAAATCTGAAAATCAGGCTAATCCAACATTCCTCCACTACACCTTCTATGGAGGCTACATTATTTTCTTCGATTGATGGTGCCTGTAATACCTCGACTTTAACTTCCTTTTCTAGGTGCCCAAAGGCGACGGAGGCCAGTTTGCTGAGGGCATTCGCTTTCTTATTCTTGCATCACGGGACGTGTGAAATGCAACATTTTTTTGAAACTACTGATCATGCTCTTTGCTTTATCCAGGTAAAGCTTAATTGTTTTCTCTGTAGCATCATAGGACCCATTAATCTGGTTTGCAATCAGTAATGAGTCTACATGTGTGTGGAGTGTCTGGATTCTCATCTGCCTGGCCAGCCTTAAGCCAGACAGCAACGCCTCGTACTTTGCTTCGTTGTTGGAGCTCTTGAAGGCTAACCTTAAAGCGTAAGTTATTTCCTCTTGCTCAAGCCCCACTAGTATCATTCTGGCGCCTAATCCTTCATCGTTTGATGCGCCATCAGTATGCAAGCACCATTCCCTGCCATCTTGACTCATGTATTTTTCATTGGCATATGACATTCTTTTTCCTGTGGCATCTCTGTTAAAAAATCAGCTACGACCTGCCCCCTGTTTTCAACCCTTGGCTTGTACTCTATCTCAAAGACCCCCAACTTGATAGCTCATTTTGCTAACCTCCCTGATATCTCTGGCCTTCTCAGTATTTGTTGTATAGGTTGGCTAGTCCACACCTCAATCACGTAGACCTGGAAGTACCTTCTCAATCTCCTAGAAGTATACACTAAAGCAAGAGTTAGTTTTTCCATAGGCGAATACCTGGTTTATGGGTCTTTGAGAGCCCGACTGATGAAATAGATCGGGGTCTGTTCTCCTTCTCTATTTGTCATCAGCACCGCGCTTACGGCTTCTTCTTCTGCGAACAAGTACATCACCAGTCGTTCCTTGGGGAAAGGAGCTACTAGCCTGGGCAGGTTGCTTAAGTATGCTTTCATTTGTTGAAATGATGCTTCCACTTCCTTTGTCCACACAAAATCCTTCTTGCTTAAACAGTTGCATAAAGTAGTCATGAAAGGCAAAGCAAGCTCAGCATGCTTCGACAGGAACCTGTTCAGGGCTACCAATCACCCATTAAGTGTTTGTACTTCTTTGATGGATTTAGGTGATGGCATATTGAGGACAGCTGCCACCTTCTCAGGGTTAGCCTCCAACCCCTTCTTTGTCACAATCACCCCTAGAAACCTCCTCTCTTCTACTCCGAATGAACATTTCTTGGGGTTTAACTTCATATTGATTGTCTTCAAAGTTTGAAAAGTCTCGGCGATATCTGCGAGCAAGGCTCTTCATCGCGACTTTTTATCACCACATCGTCTATATAGATTTCAATGTTTCTTCCTATTTGTTTCAAAAAGCTTTATCCATTAATCGTTGGTATGTTGCCCCTACATTTTTCAAACCAAATGGCATTTTTGTGAAGCAAAAGATGCCAATATCTGTGTAAAAAGCCGTCTTCTCTTCATCCTCGGGCGCTATTTTCACTTGGTGGTATCCCTTGTATGCATCCAGGAAACACTTCAAAGGAAAGTTTGCCAAGGAATCCACCTTCAAATCAATATCCGGGAGTGGATAGCAATCCTTAGGGTAGGCGTTGTTAAGATCCTTGAAGTCGATACACATCCTTCACGTGTCATCGCTCTTTTTTACCATTACCGTGTTAGCCACCCACGTTTGATAACATACCTCCCTGATAATATCCGCCTCCAGCAGCTTCTTGACATCTTCAACTACGGCTCGACTTCATTTTGGGCCCATGTGTCGACGTTTTTGAGCAACTGGCTCTTTTGATGAACGTGTGTTCATCTTGTGCTCTGCTGTGTTACGGGGAATGCCCTCCATGTCAGTGGGTTTCCATGCGAAAACATCCAAGTTATGTTGTAGTAGATGACGAAGTCGTTCTTTAGTGGCATCTCCCAGTTGTCCCCCGATGGTGATTTTTTGTTCCGGGAAGAGAGGGTTAATTACCTACTTTTCTAATGTTGGACAGATCAGTTCGTCTTCCCCGGCTGCTATTCCTGGAGAGATTGCCTTTACATCCTTGCACTCTTTGCTGGAATATACAGTGATAACCCCGGTCGGGGTGGGGAATTTAATTGCGGCATGAACTATGGATGTGACTGCTCCAAGCATGCACAAACCCGGTCTTCCAAGTAAGACATTGTGAGATGATTCCGATCGCACAACCAGGAAGGTCATGGTAACCTCCTGCCATCCTGCGCTCTTACCTATTGCGACTGGTAGTTGTATCTGGCCCAGGGTCTGTACTACCTCTCCTGCAAAACCAGTGAGTAGGTGTGTCCTTATATCCAGGTTTCTTTTAATTTCCTCATCAAGTTGCAGAAAACAATGTGCGTACATAATTTTTGAACTACTCCCGCTATCTACATATATTCTTTGTACCTGATGCCCTGTGATGATGGCTGAAATTATGAGAGGACCATTGGCAAAGCTCCCACCATGTATTGGAGGGAATGAAATTTCTTGGGCCATCCAAGGCTCCATGTGGTTAGAAGACGCTTGACGCTACACTCTACGACCCTCATCATGAATATCTCCTTCCTATTGTCTCCTGTTTGAGGTGCTTTCTTTAACTCTCTTAACAGGTGTGCAAGCTTTCTGGTTTTTATTGCCAGCTCTATCTGTCGTTTTAGCGAGAAACAATCATCTGTTGCATGCCCATTTTCTTTGTGGAATTCACAATACTTCCTCGTGTCTCTTTATACTCCTGGCTTCAATGGTGTGGGTTTGGTGAAGTGGATGTTCTCTGTAGCCAGGATTTCGCTTAGGGTTTTAATCAAAGGTGGGAGGGTCACATTGGGACCTTGTGGGCTCCGGATTGGGGACATGAAACAAGGTTGAAAAGGTGGGCTTCGTTGGGGGTATCACGACTGAAAGCGTGGTTTCTCCCATGACCTTGAACCTCCTGGTCTCTTCTATGTGTCCCATATAGGGGATATAACTTTCTTCGTCGTCTTATCTTTCAACTGTTCGCACGCCTTCTTTCCCCTTACAAACTCTTTGGCTTTCTCCAACATCTCGTCTACTGTTTTTGGAAGGTGCTCGTGGAATCTTTCTACTAACTGGTCATTTTGTACCCCGTGGATGAAGGCTGAGATTTGGATTGTATCCCCGGCTCCTCTTACCTGCATGCTTTCTTTTGAATACCGTGTGATAAAGTTTTCAATGGACTCACCATCGCCTCTCTTGATGTTGTGCAACTCAGTTGGGTCCTTGGCAGACAATCTTTGCTGACTGAAATTCTTGAAGAAGTCCTCTTCAAACTCCTTAAAGCTTCCAATTCCTTCGACTGGAAGGCTATCAAACCACACCCTAGTTGCACCAGTCAGGGTCTGAGCAAACATGTGGCACCATACAGGGATTGACCACTACTCTACCTCGGCGACGACTATGAAGATTGCAAGATGATTGTCTGGGTCTCCCATGCCGTTATACTTTCCCACATTGGATGGCATCTTGAGATTTGGAGGAAAGGTGAATTACGCTATTCTTGGTATAAACTTGGACCTGGCTCGCGCCATCGATAGGCGCTATGGCTTGCTAAAATCATCGTCGATTCCCACTTTCTCTTCGATTATGGTGGCCCCTAGACTCATCTTTGCTTTTGAATCGTCTTCTACGTTCTTTACTTTGTCTCCTTGATTACCTTCTCCCTCCTCACGATTCCTTTCCTCTGGGGTCTCTTCGCATTCTAGACGTGTTCGGATTTCTCTAAGGCGTCATGTCCTTTCTTCCTGTTCTAGCATGGAGAGGATTTGCTCTCGGTTTTTGTTGATGAACTGTGGGGTGATGACACTACCACTGCTATTGCCATCCCCTGCGCTAGTTTCCAACGGGGAGGTGATGGTGCATGGATTTTTGGTATCGCTAGCATTCTTATGGTGAGGGGTTCCTTGACCTGAATCCATGGTGGTTTCTTGGGTAACGTCTAGGTCCCATGGATGGAGCCAAATGTCGCTACACAAATATTAGTCAAGAGATTAAGACTTAGGAGCAGTGCGAGAATAGGATTGCGACCAAGGATCAGACTGGAACTTGGCCCTAACTTTGACTGTTGGGAAGTAGGATGCGGCTGGGCTTGGCTTCGGTTGAGAAGAGTGTCAACGTGACACCCTACACATATCCCACATCCGCCGTGGACAGGAGAGATTCCTGGTTCATAAGAATGTCTGGCCTTTAATATCAACAACGCGTTTTGGGCGTATTGGCTGTGGATGAGAGAACTCCACAGTTAAGCGTGCTCAGGTGGGAGCAATCCAGGGATAGGTGACCTCCCTGGGAAGTTTTCACCCGAGCAACCAAAAGCAAATCCGTGAGCTCCTCGTGGGCAAAGCGGACAACATTGTTGATGCGAGGGGCCGGGTGTTACAGAATGGTATCAGAGCCACTCCTGTGCCGTTCGGGGTGTGTGACACACCTCACCAAGGATGGTGACTTCTCGGGCTCATCGAGGACGATGAGTCCAAACAGGGGGTGCTTGTGACACCCTACACATATCCCACATCCGCCGTGGACAGGAGAGATTCCTGGTTCATAAGAATGTCTGGCCTCTAACATCAACAACGCATTTTGGGCGTATTGGCTATGGATGAGAGAACTTCGTAGTTAAGCGTGCTCAGGTGGGAGCAATCCAGGGATGGGTGACCTCCCTGGGAAGTTTTCACCCGGGCAACCAAAAGCAAATCCCTGAGCTCCTCGTGGGCAAAGCGGACAATATTGATGATGCGAGGGGCCGGGGTTACAGTCAAGGATCAGACTGGAACTTGGTGTGGACTTCGGTTTACAGGAGGTCGTCAGGAAGTGAGTTACAACTGGGCTTGGCTTTGGCTGAGAGGATTATCTGTGAGACAAAAACAACACCGTGAGCCTCACCTCAGGCAGAAAGGGTTTCCCCCCGAGACCACACTTTGGCGTGAGAATAAGTATATGTATTGAGAGAACTTGAAGGGAAAGATTAGTAAGTGATTGGTTTGTAATGAGAGTGTTCAGAGAATGTCCTCTACCTTTGGAATAAGAGAAGTATTTATAGTGTTGGTGTATGGGAACAAGATATGACATAGTTCTATTCTTGTAAGCCTGTGGTCAATGATATGAGATTGAAATTCCCTAGCCATGGGTTTTATACCTTTTTGATGCAAAGGGTTTTTGACTGGTATTAATGTAAATTGTCTTTGTAGTTGACTTGGGGGTTTTGGGGGTTGTTCTGACCTTCTTCCAATGTTCTGGCTTCATTCGTTTTGTCATCTTATGCTTTTTTTCTTATTCCCTTGTAACCAATAAATAGCTTTCTTGGTTACCACGTTTGCCTTGCTTTGCCTTGCTTTACCATGTTTGCCTTTCTTTGCTTTGGGCTTCTCTCGTCAGCCGCGGCTTGGGTCACTCACTCCGGCCGCGGCTTTGGTGACGATGGTTTGCTACATCCTATTCCTTTGTAGCCAATGATGGAATTTGTTAGCATGGTTCCATGAATCTTTCGTAGTGTTGAATTATGGAAACTTAAAATGTGTTTTTGGAGTCAAGTACCCGACCACAGCTTGGGCTTACTTCGTGGGCGAACCGCGACTTGGGCTAGCCGCCTGGGTGAAATGTGTTCTTGCGTCAAGTCCTCAGCCGCGGCCTAGTCATGTTCTTTTAGCCGTGGATTGGGCTTCCTTCTTGGCTGTGGCTTACCACTCGGGTCGACCGCGGCTGCACCTCATTGGGTGCTATCTCGATCTTACGCTTATCGATTCGGGTTTTATTTGGCTTTTTGGGGTGATACCCCAAACAAATTGATTTGCACAATAGACTTTTTGTTGTTTCCACCAAAACGGTAACAAAAATAATCTCATTATCATGATAGCAATGATGGTACATTTGATTTGCAGACCTAAAATTTGCAAACCAAAAACTTAACATATAAGCAAAACATTTCATTGGACAACATAACGTTTTTATCGATTAAAAAAATAGCAAAGGACTTTGGTTTGATTTTGATTTTTTTTCATGGAAAGATTATCTTCTTTGCATATTACTCAATGCAACACAACAATTATTTGATAAGAAAAATGTAGAGAGAAATGTCATAAACTATTTTTCTTAGGATATTCTAAACAACTCTCTGAAATGGCTACTCAAGTTTAAGTTCAAACGAAAAGTAATGTTTTCGTAATGATGCTACTGGCGCTCAATATATGTCGACTTCTTTGTTTGAATGGAGGTTAATTGGATAGCTCATCTACATCAAATCGGTTGACTATCTTACATCCTTTGGTTGTTCTTAAGGGATAGAAATAGATATTACAAAAAATCTCATGGCAACACCTTAGAGAGTGTTTGGTTGGAAGAATGGAATGGAATGGAATTGAGAAACTAGTATAATTTTCAAGTAAAAATTATGTTTGAGTGGGTAATGAAATGTAAAACCCAAAGGAATGTTTAACCTCAATTCCGTTGGTTGTGGGATTTCAAAATCCTTCCACCTAAACAGAGAATTTGAAATCCCACAACCAAGGGAATTGAAGTGAAAAATTCCTTTGAATTTTACATTTTATTACCCACTCAAACATAACTTTACTTGAAAATTATACTAGTTTCTCAATTCCATTTCATTCCATTCCATTCTTCCAACCAAATGCTTAATGGTGTGATCATGATTTTAATCATGTGTTTAATTTTTGTGTCTAGTACCGTTGATGTATTAGCAAGGAAAGACTTAATAT
This sequence comes from Flaveria bidentis, assembly GCA_018326385.1. Lineage (NCBI taxonomy): Eukaryota > Viridiplantae > Streptophyta > Magnoliopsida > Asterales > Asteraceae > Flaveria > Flaveria bidentis. The sequence continues at coordinate 18,397 of BJCM01254441.1, forward strand.
TGGCATCTATGATCCTCAGTTAATGATGTATCATGCATGTATATAACATGTATTTGGTTTGCTTTATTAGTTACTGCAGGATCGTTGAAGGGGGTCAGTTACAACACAACAACACAAAGAGGAGATTAACTAAACTTAATCAAACAGTAAACTAGATTAACCAAGGTAGGACACTAAGAACACAAGTAATGTAAGAGACAAAACACAAAGAACACAAGTAAATGGTTTTCAAGAATGCAGTATATTGCTTTCTCTATATTCTAATACAAGTGTTACAAAAATATATGAAAGTTACAAGAACATGAGATACTTATACTACATCCTACAGCCGGTTATACTTTGAAAGCCAGCTGGATACAATTGACTAGACATAAAAAAAATCAATTGTAGAGTCAAAAGGCA
>BJCM01254442.1:0-10372 GCA_018326385.1 Flaveria bidentis
ATACCCTCCTAAACAAAGAAACATGTTGAAGACCATCTACAAGAGAATAGCTCAATTAAATGAAGGTCTACAAGAACTAAATTAGCAACAAAAATCTTCAATTGAAGTGAATGAAAAGTGTGCCTCTACTGAGGAAAGACATAAATCATGTGTGGAAAAGGAAAAGAAAAGGTTGTCAGCTGGTCCTCAGCGGAAGAAGAATCTTTCTTCGGTACAAGATCTACGGAAAAAGAAACCCTTTTCAGTAGAAGTTAATACTGATTCAGTAGATGATCTACAGAAGAGGAAGTCAGCTACAAACAAATCAATGCTCCACAAGCTAGATGAGGAGAAATAAACTTCAAAGCTAAAAAAGGATACAAAGCCTCAGAATTTGACAAATAAGTAGAAATTAACTGATTCTGACAAAGAATCAGATGAGATGTATTGCAAATGGTGTGACATGAAAAACCATAACACTGAAGATTGTTACTTCATTAGTTATTACTCTATTTACAATATGAACAATCACATGACATCTGACTGCTACTTCAACAAACATTGTGTTGTCTGCAACAAAAATAACCATTCAACAAAAGAATGTTATTTCAACAAAAAGAATAAGAGAAAAGACACAAAAAAGAAACAATCAGATAAAGTTGAATCAGACACTCAATCTACTGATTGTGAAAAAGATTCAAAAATCAAGAAATCTCAACAAAAAGAAAAGCCAAAATCAAAGGAAAACACATCCACTGATGTTCATCCTTTGAAGAAAAAAAACAACTGTCCAGCAATCAAAACACCTCATAAAAAAGTGGATTTAACTGAAAAAGGAAACAAAGGCTGATGATGCATTCTTTGATAATTTTGAAAAGGGAATTCATATACTTCACTAAAAAACAAAAGACAATGAAACATTCAATATTCAAGACTCATTTTCAAAACAAAAGCCTCAAACCAACAAAAATAAGTAGAATGAAGGAGAAATTGGAAAACAAGAACCTAGTTCATCAACATCACCTTTAACAGAATCATCCTCACCTGAAACAACACAAAATGAATCAAACAAAACTAAAACTAAAACTTTAAGACTTATTCATGAAGGAGTAACTAATTTAGCCACTGTTGGCAAACCAAACATTATTAAGGCTTGGGTTGTCAATTCTAACTGATTTATTCCTAAATGCACGAACAATCTTGGAGAGCTGACAACAAGTGGTATGTTGACAGTGGTTGCTCCAGGAGTTGACAGGAAACTATTCACTTCTCCATGACTTCAAACATAAAAATGCTTCTTATATGGCATTTGGTGGGGATAAGAAGGGAGGTAAAATTGTTGGTGAAGGAATGGTAACAAATGATGTGCTCAAGTTTGAGAAAGTAAACTATTGTGGAAACTTACAATATAATTTACTGAGTGTGTCTTAAATTTGTGATCAAAGTTATACCATAATGTTTGATAACACTAAGTGTTACATTCTTAAGCCAGGTTTTTCTATTCCAGAAGATTGGGTCCTTCTTAAACCATCAAGAAAAGAAAACACTTATGTTTTAGACATGAACAACACCTCACTCACAAGAAATAAAACATGACTCCTATCTAAGTCATTAGAAGATGAATCTCAATTGTGGCATAGAAGGCTTGTCTATTCTAGCATGAAGAACATGAACAAATTTGTCAAAAATGACTTAGTCATTGGACTGCCAAAGAAAGAATTTCATTGCTCAACTCATAGTTCTTCTTGTTACAAAGGAAAACAACATAGAGTGTCTCATAAATCCAAAACTGTCAATACAATTATTACACCACTCAAATTGCTTCACATGGATCTGTTTGGTCCTACCACTGTGATGAGCATCAGAAAGAGACAATATTGTTTGGTGATAGTTGATGATTTCACTAGATTTATATGGGTCTTTTTCTTTAAACAAAAGAGTGAAACATCAGTAACATTAATGAACTTTGTCATCAAATGTGAGAATCAACTTGATGTAAAAGTTAAAAATTTTAGGAGTGATAATTGTACTAAATTTGTCAATTCTGACTTGGATTCCTTTTGCAAGACCAAAGGTATTGCAAGACAATTCAATGCACCAAGAACTCCATAACAAAATGGAGTTGCTGAAAGAAGAAACTGAACACTTATTGAAGCAGCCAGAACATTGCTACAAACTCATAATTTCCTATCACCTTTTGGGCTGAGGCAGTGAATATTGCATGCAATGTTCAAAATAGAACATTAATTGTCAAAGAACATAACAAAACACCTTATGATCTTTTATTTAAAAGAAAACCTTATATAGGATATTTTAGAGCTTTTGGGTGTCATGTATATGTTTTAAACATAAAAGAATCATTGGGAAAATATTCAGAAAAAGCCTATAATGGTTTCTTTGTTGGATATTCTTCAACATCTAAATCTTATAGGATATATATTCCACAACATAACATTGTGGAAGAAAGTCTTAATGTATCTTTTGACGAATCTATATTTACTAAATTAGTTAAAGGATCATCATGGTTGTTTGATATAGATGCTTTAATAGAGTCATTTAACTATGGTTATTTGAACAATGCAGGAACTGATGATATATGCTATCCATTTGTTCCACATAATATGAATGAAGTAACTCTATTTACTGATCCTCCAAGGATTCACACATCCTCAGATGAAACATTTCATTAGTAGTTGCTGAAACTGCATCCGCAAATGTACATTGTGCATCCGGAGATGTAAATGTTGTCTCTGAAGTTGTTCCTATTACTCCTATGGAAATACAAAATGCTTTCGCAGAAGCCACTACAGCTCCTATGGAAGACACCCATGAAGCTACTGATGATCAACCTACGAAAGATCATTCAACACCAAATGTTAAACAGTTTGACTACTTTCAAAATTCTCAATTTGGTTTGGATCAGTCTGTAACAATTGATAGACTAACTTGGACTCATCTATTCTTGTTGAATCAACTCTATCAATAAGAATTCATAAGACCCATCCAGTCAACAACATCATTGGAGATCCTGCAAAAAGAACTACAAGATGCCAAAGTGTACTTCCAACATTTGTCTTTTCACATGCTTCCTTTCATAAGTGGTTTCTCCAAACATCACTACTGCTCTAAAGGACAATAGCTAGATTGAAGCTATGCAAGAAGAGCTTCAACAATTTAGAAAGAAAAAAGTGTGGACTCTAGTTAATTTACCTGAAGGCCAACATCCTATTGGAACTAGATGACTCTTTAAAAATAAACTGGATGATAGAGGGATTATTGTAGGAAATAAAGCAAGGTTGACTGCTCAAGGATACACACAAGAAGAGGGAATAGACTATGACGAAGGTTTTGCAGCAGTTGTAAGAATTGAATCCATAAGAGTGTTCCTAGCTTAAGCATCATATAAGAAGTTCACTTTGTATCAAATGGATGTCAAGTGTGCCTTCCTATATGGGAAAAATGATGAGGAAGTTTATGTGTTACAACCTCTTGGATTTGAAGATCCTCACTACCCTCACAGGGTATACAAACTTGATAAAGCCTTATAGATCTTCACCAAGCACCAAGAAAGTGGTATGAAACACTATCATCTTTCCTACTCAGGCATGGATACAAAAGGGGAACCATTGATAAGACTCTTTTCCTCAAACAAGAACATCAAGATCTCTTGGTTGTTCAAATATATGTTGATGACATTATATTTGGATCAACAAATAAGAGATTGTGTGTAAATTTTGAAGAAATGATGAAATTAGAGTTTCAGATGAGCTCAATGTGTGAATTAACTTTCTTTCTTGGTCTTCAAGTTCATGAAAAGACAGATGGGATTTTTATCAATCAAGAAAAATATATACATAAAATATTGAAGAAGTACAATCTTGCTGATGCGTCTTCATGCAAAACCCCAGCCTCAATAATTAAAAAGATTGTACCTGATCATTCAGGAAAATCTATTGATCAAAGATTATATAGATCAATGATAGGATCCCATATGTATTTAACTGTAAGTAGACCTGACATTATGTTTGTTGTGTGTGTTTGTGCTAGGTACCAATCAGATTCAAAAGAATCTCATCTAAATGCTGTGAAAAGGATCTTCAGATATCTCAAAGGAAAACCAGGACTTGGTATTTAGTATCCAAAAGATGGTGACTTCACACTCTACTCATATTCAGACAGTGACTATGGCGGATGCAATAGCAACATGAAATCCACAACTGGTGGATGTCAATTCATAGGACCACGACTAGTTTCATGACAGTGCAAGAAGCAAACCAATGTATTTGTATCCACTGCTGAGGCTGAGTACATAGCTGCTTCAACCGGTTGCTTTCAAGTGCTTTGGTTGCAAAATCTATTGCTTGACTATGGTTATAATTTTCTTCTAACTTCAATATACATAGGCAATTCAACTGCTATGCTTATAACTGCTAATCCTGTGCAACATAATAAAACAAAGCATATTGAAATAAGATACCATTTTCTGAGAGATTGCTCAGAAAAAGGTTTGATCAAGTTAGTCAAAGTGGATACAACAAATCAGCTTGCAGATTTATTCACTAAAGCCTTTGATTTAGTTAGATTTAATTTTCTAATTGAGTCTTTGGGCATGATTAACCTAGATTAATCATTATGAACAAACAAAGAAAAGCATGTGTCTGCACCTATAAATAGTAATAAATAGATTACCTTTGGAAGAAACTTCCTAAGTATCTTACGAAGGATGTAATGATGCTTTAGCATAACCTATGCATGGGAAATGATAGTACACTATATCTTTGCTTCTTACTGAATTCTTAAATATCATTAAAATCTGAGCTAGTTTCTTGTTAAGTGAGTAGGTTCATCTTGAGTGGAAACTACACTTAGTGCATGCCAAACATAATGGAAAGTGATTGTTTGTGGGAAATTTCATTTTGAGCACACTATGTACCAACACTTTATAATATCTATCTATGTAGATCATACTCCCTCTGTTTTGTGTAAACAAAGACCTGGGTGTATGATCACCATGCTGTTTATAAGTAAGCAAATAGTGAAAAGATCATGGTCCTCATCATCCCTATGTTTTGTGTAAACAAAGTCCTGGGTTAAAGGCACCTCTGTTTTACGTGAGTAATGACCAGGTGACCTGATGATGATCATGTAAAGAATATATGAATAGGTTGATACAACCCAAACATCCAAAGTCTATCCTACATGCTGCGCAAGTGCATTGAAGAAGAATGCTTAGGAAGTTTTACAAATGCAACAAAAAATACTCTAAGTGTAAAATCTTCTGAAGCCAAGACCAATATCTTCCAAAGCCAAAGATGAAGTCTTCTGATGCTTCAAAGAAAAAGTCTTCTGAAGCTCAACTCTTGAAGACAGATTTCTTCCTATGATTTTTAGTAACATGCTTTATCTGATGTACTTTTCCATAAAGCTGGACCCCTTTCCGTTGCAACTCTGTAAAGTCACCAACTTATGTGAGTTGGTGAAAAGGTCCATGCTTTTGGTAGTTGTACACTGAGGTCTTGAGTCTGTAACTTTCTACTTCATGTACCTTATCCTTTTTGTAATAGATAAGGATGTGAGCTATGGCATGTCATAGTCAGTAGTCAAATGGCAATCTGCCTTTTGACTCTACAATAGATTTTGATTTGTGTCTAGTCAATTGTATCCAACTGGCTTTCATAATATGGCCGGTTGTAGGATGTAGTATAAGTATCTCATGTTCTTGTATCATTCTTTTATGCTTTGTAACACTTGTAATAGAACATTGAGAAAGCAATATATTGCAATCTTGAAAACCATATTCTTGTGTATTTTGTTCTTGTGTTTTGTCTCTAAATTACTTGTGTTCTTAGTGCAATCTTGAAAACCATTGAGAAAGCAATGTTTGATAAAGTTTAGTTATTCTCCTCTTTGTGTTGTTGTGTTGTTGTGTTGTAAGTGACTCCCTTCACCGGTCCTGCATTTAGTATCAGTACCTTCCAGGCTCTTGATATAAGATCTCACCATCTTAAGATCCCTCACACACACAAATACTCAACTTTTCAAATGGCAGCCATTTCCAAGACTGATATAGAAACTGGAACCATGAACAAGTCCCCAATGATCACTCTTGATGACTTTGATACCTGGTGCCTAAGAATGGAAGGTTTCATCAGGTCTCTACACACAAGAATGTGGGAGTCTGTTAAGAATGGATCTTACATACCAAGCACCCCCTCTGCTACTGGTGTTGGTATGATCCCCAAGGATGTGGCAAACTACTCTGATGAAGACAGGACGAGAGTAGAGATTGATAGAAAAGTTATGACAGCCCTTCAGACTGCTTTTCCAAACTCTATACACAAAGGTTTCAAGAAATGCAAAATAACTAAACAGTTGTGGGATGCATTGAAACTGATGTATGAGGGTTCCTCTGTAGCTAAGGAGAACAAGAAGGGTCTCTTGAAGCATTAGTTTGAAAACTTCACCTTCAAACAGGTGAAACCATGACTCAGAAATACTTCAGGTATGTTGAGATTGTGGATACCCTTGTGGATGGAGGAGTTCCTCTTAAGAACAAGGACATTGTAAGGATGTTCATGTCCTCACTTCCTAGGTAGTGGACACATTACTGTGTGGTGATCAAGAGGACTGAAAATCTCAAAACTCTCACTTTGATAGAGTTATATGGGATTCTTAGTGTCTACCAGATGGAGATGAACATGCAAGGTTCATTTGGCAACTCCAACAATCAAATAGGTTCAGCCCTACGTGTGGTTGAAAGGGATAACATAGAACCCCAACATCATCTCATATGCTACCCAGTCAACATACCAAATTCTTCTCAAGCCTTTTTGTCTTCTGATGAAAGTTGTGGAAACTTTATTTTCACCCTTGAAGATCAGGACTGTATTCATCCAGATGATCTAGAGTACATGGAGATAGTCCAGCAGATGGCTCTTCTCACTCACAGAGCCAAGAAGTCCTACAAGCGGACTGGAAGGAAGTTTCCAAGCAATGCAACTGGTGGAAAGTTTGGCTTGGACAAGGGCAAAGTCAAGTGTTACAACTGTAACTTGATGGGCCACTTTGCCAGGTAGTGTAAGGCACCTAGAACAAATGGTGGCCAAACACAGTCCAGATCTAACTACATTGACAAAGCTCCCCAGAATGAGAAGCCAAAGCAGCAGGCTGATGTTTTTGTTGAAGAAGGAGGCTTTGACTGGAGCTTTCAGGTGGAAGAAGCTTATCTAAACCAAGCACTGATGGCAGATCATGATGAGGCCAAGGTATTGGAACATCTCTGTACCCCTTAATGCATTGGTAAAGTTAACAGATATAGGCCTTATAACTTGGAAATGAAATATGATCTTGAGTCCCTAAACATTTTAAAAGCTGACTTTAAAAAGTCTGCAAATGATTATAAACTAAAGATAGAGGACTTAGAAAAAACTATTTCAGTTCTAAAACATGAGCATACAGATTTTAGGACTCAAATCAAGGATCTCATAACGAAGCTGACTGAGTGTTAGGCTGAGCTTGTGATTAGCAAAGCCAAGGTAGACAAGAGTGTTCTTGAAGAAGTGACCTTCAAGAACATGATATCCTCATCCCTACACAACAAGGTGTGTTATTAACACAAACAGGGACTACAATCAAATGAGATAGCTCATCCACACACAATCTTGTCTGTAAGATCACCTAGGTGTGGAACTTGTGAAGATGAGCTTCATCTCATAGGTCCTTTGAGTGAAGAGGATGATGAAGTGATAGTGAACAATTCCTCTAAGAAAAGTGAAGAAGAGGATTCTAAGAAGGGCCACTATCCTTCTAAGGAGAAGAAGAAGACTATGATGACCAAGTCAATGATAAAGAACTTGATGAGGAAGAGAAAAAGGAAAGCAGGGAAGGCTCAAGAGATCAAGGCTACTTTTGACTCCAAGCAGAAGCAAGTTTTTATCTCTTCGGGTTTTGAAGTAGTAAACACTGAAGACATCAACCTAAACTCTTCTTCTAAGACTTCTAGTTCTTGTTGAAATCATCTCAACACGAAGAAGAAGACTGATCTGTTGTGTACCACTGCTACACAGCCTGGACCATCAAACTCCAATAACAGTTCCCAGCCCAAAAGGACTGTTTCAACATCTTCAAAGATGAGGGTAGAGAAAGGATGTGACCAAAGTCATTCTTATTCCCAATAGAAGGCTCTTGGGAAGAAGAAAATAGAATGTGTTGTGTGTGAGAGTACTGCTCATCTTGCTAAAGATTATCCATACAATCCTAAGGGTACTTTTCACATGATCAAACCAAGGACTTCCAATAGTTCTAAGAAGATTCATGCTTCAGAAGGAAAATCTGTTTCCTTCGGAAGCTCCAAATCTAAGAAGAAGGCAAGTGGAAAATTGCCTTCGGAAGAAAAGTTGGTCTCGAAAGGAAGGAATACTTCCAAAGCACAGAAGTCTACTGCTGTGTCTGCAGTTCCGAAGGTTCAGTCATCAAAACTTCCAAAGTATCAAAAGCTTCCGAAGTGTTGAGGGTCAAGTCCAAGACTCCAAAGGTGGTGTGGAAGTCTAAGAAAGTCCATGTGACTTAAAATTTTCCATCAACAACAGCTCAAGATCCTCCTAGCATAAGCATATGATCTATTACTATTGCATTACCTTCTATTTCAATTAGTGAGCCCAAGACAAGTAAGGCTTGGGTTTCCAAATGTAACTAATCATTTTCTTTATGTAGGGACAACTCAAGACAAACAAAAATGTCTAGATCATTGATAGTGGCTGTTCCAGGCACATGACAGGCAATAGGTCACTACTCTAGAACTTTGAAATGATTAATGGAGGGCCAGTTGCTTTTGGAGGAGATGAAGGTGGTTACATTTCTGGAAGGGGCAAGGTCACAAATGGTTAGCTCAGTATTGAATAGGTAAACTTGTCAAGGAGCTTGGGTACAATCTTCTGAGTGTATCCTAATTTTGTGATCAGATTCATAACATGCTCTTTACTAAGCATGAGTGCATTGTTCCTCAAGCTCGGGGTGGTCATTTCTCATGAGCATATTCTGCTTAGAGCCCCCAGGAAAGGGAACATGTACAAGATGGATTTGCAAGAAACATCTCCGTCTTGAGAAGTTTCATGCTTTCTATCTAAAGCGAATAGTAATGAGTCTTTCCTATGGCATAAAAGAATATGCCATGTAAACTTTAAGAATATGAATAAACTTATTTAGAATGATTTGGTAATTGGAATGCCAAAGAAAGAGTTTACAAGTGATGACCATTGTGTTGCATGCCTGAAAGGGTAGCAACACAAGGTATCTCATATGCCTAAGGAAAAGAACTCTATCACTACTCCCCTACACTTGTTACATATGGATCTCTTTGGTCCCACCAGTGTAATGAGTTTAGGAAGGACCTCTTATTGTTTGGTGATCACATATGACTTTACAAGATTCACTTGGGTTTTCTTCCTTAGAACAAAGGATGAGACTCCTATGATCAGGGAACTGAATTCAAGAACCAAATCCTTGATACATTTTGTGATAAAAAAGGTATTACAAGACAATACAGTGCTCCCAGGACTCCTTAGCAAAATGGTGTTGCTGAGTGGAGAAACAAGACACTGATTGAAGCTACAAGAACCATGTTGTCTGACTCTAAGCTACCCATCATCTTCTAGGCAGAGGCAGTCAACACTGCCTACTATGTGCAGAACAGGGTTTTAGAGGTTAAGACTATTGGCAAGACTTCTTATGAAATTTGGCACAAGAGAAAAACTTTCATTGGTTTTCTTAGGTCATTTGGATGTCCTTGCACCATCTTGAATACCAAAGATCAAATTGCCAAGTTTGCTAAGAAATCAGATGATGGACACTTTATTGGATTCTCTTCCCAAGCTAAGGATTACAGAGTATACAATCGCTGAACTAGAATTGTTGAGGAGTCAGCCAATGTGACTTTCAATGAACACAAACCCTATGTTGTTGGTTCTGATCCTAATTGGCTATTTGATCTTGATTTAGTTAGCCATAATTTTAACAAATCTTGTGAGACTGTTTTAGGATCTATAGAAAATTTAAACACGGGTGATCCTAATCCAAGATTTGAGCTAAGAAGACCTTCAAGTAACACATCTTCAGCTCTAGTTGGAACTACTTCTGCAAATGAGGTTTGCGTCAGCACTACAATGACACACTCAGCTGATACATCTGGGATACCTTCAAATTCCAGCTCAGAGGCTCCACAACTAGATAAGGATGCCTCACATGTAGAAGAAAACAATAGAGGTGGTGACAGTGATCAAGAGTTTCTTTATGCTGATAACCACTCCATAGATGACAACATCAATGATGTTACACACTCATTGGATCAAGTTTCTCTTGATAAGTGTGCTGATGTGGTGGGTGAAACATCTATGCC
>BJCM01254444.1:0-16593 GCA_018326385.1 Flaveria bidentis
TTTGGGAGGGTGCATCGGTTGATCGATCACATGAGCCCTATTGCATCCGGAGCACTATTTTTGGTCAGGATATCGTGGTGAATGCTGAAGATATTCGACGAGTACTAGATTTGGGTGATGATGCTGATTACCCGACTAGGCTACACCCTCTGACAGTGAGGGGGTGCTTCCTCAGGATGAAGTACGTTGGGGACATCAATGCAAGTGTGCTGAACAAAAGCAACGTGTGTCCCCAGTTTAAGTACTTGGCGCATGTGTTACTGAAGTGCATGGCATCAAGGAGGGGTGGCTTTGATGACCTATTAGACCAGATCCAGAATGCCTACGTGGCACTGGTACTTAACCACCCCTTCAACTTCTCCAGCATCATTTTTGCTTACCTGATAGAGAACCTTGAGGCCAAAGGCAAGGAGGGCTTCTATATGTATCCAAGATTCTTACAGATGATTATTGATGAGAAGCTGTCTGCCTTGCCTAAGGAGAGCCACAATGCAGTATCACTGGAGGTAATGGATGATACGACTTTGGGCCGCATGAAAGTCTACAGGGGAAAGCAAGTCAAACCCCCTATGAGGAGACTCTTCGAGCATCTAGCCCGGGCTGATTACATGGCGCCGGATAGGCGTAAGTGGCACGATGAGGAGAATGACTCAGATGTAGAGAAGATTACTCTCCCATCTGATGACTATGATGACGATGACGGTGACACCGGTGGTGACTTTGGGTCCGCTACTTCTAGGGCCACCACTACACATGTTGTACCTCCATCACCCGCTCATGGAGAAGCTACCTCCGCCAGCTTCCATCAGGACTTTTGCCCTCTTGATGAGAAGGAGGAGAGTGATGAAGAACCTCTGACTCCGACTGTGGGAAGTAGGGTGGTTGCCACAGAGAGAGGTTTGAGGGCGGTTGGTGGACAACAAGGGGAGTACGGGGATGATACTGCTGCCGAATCAGATCCCTCGTATACCCCGGACCCACCTAGAAACCAAAGGGGAGCCGTAGTGCTTAGAGGCACAAGGAAGAAGAGAATGGCTCACCCCTACGGCAAGAAGGCAAAAAGACTGAAGTTTACCCTAGCCTCATCTACCACCACAGCCAATACCTCAGCCACACCTTCCACCACTACCACCACCACTACTACCACACCAACTGCCAATACCACAACCACCTCACACACCACTACCACACCCACTCCACCAATTACCCACATCCCTTCCATAACTACTACAACTCACCCACCACCACCCACACATATACCACGTCCCATATTCACCACTGCCACCACCACCACCACTAGCCACCAAGCCGGACCATCATCCCACCCGACATTCCCCACAGGATCATCTCTACCTCCCCTTGGGGTAGAGGAACAACTGTCAGCATTAAATCGTATGGTGCCGAAGTTGTTGGCTGCTAATGAAGAGAAGACTGCCCAACTACGTTAGCTTGTGGAGCTAAACCGCACCCAAGCACAGCAGATCTCACAACAAGCTTAGCAAATTGCCCAACTCCAGGAGCAAAACGTCCACTCAGCAAAGAGGATAGAGGAGTTGGAAGCTTCTAACAAGACAATCATGCTCAAGCTCAAGGGATCTAACGATGAGCCTCTGAAGATCCGAGAAGGAGATGGTGATGATGGTGATGATGATAAGAGTGATGATTATGATGATGATGGTGATGATGATGGTGATGATGAAGGTGATGATACTGATGGAGGTGATGATGTGGATGGTGGAGATAATGAAGGTGAAGGGGATCCATTTGCTTCAGGTGCCCAAGAAGCTAATGAGAGGCGGACCAAAAGAAATCAAGATCAGGGTGCCTCGACATCAGCCCCGACAGCAGAGGACCACATGATTCAGGACAAATGGAATGCATAGATGTTTATGTAATTTAAATCATGTGTACTTGAATATTGTATTAGACTTATGTGTGTGAATTTTTATGTATATATTTAATGTTTACTGTCTTGATTATCTATTGATGAATGATGTATTATATGTTTCAAATCAAGCAGATCTAAACTTTCAAAGAGATGAATATGATGTTGCTCTCCTGCAGCAGATCAAGACTCAATTCACTATGATTCTTGATCTGCAAGGGATAGTTAGGAGGTTAGTGAGCTATGCTCCCGAAGAAGGAGAAATCATCCATGACCTCACTGATGAGCAACTGCCAGTGATGTTTCGTTTAAACCTGGATGAGTTGGTCAAAGATGCCCCTACTGTCGATGTTGCTAGTGATGACGAGCTCCATGATATTGATGAAATAGGGATTGAAGATGTCACAACACATCACTATCCTGAATATACTGATCGAGAAGGAAATGTGGTTCTCGATTTCGGTGACACACTTGACAGTGGTTTATATGCTAAATTGGGTATGATGGAAAGGGAGACTGAGAAATCTGATAGCCAAGCCCAAGCCTCGGATGCAGATGTTCAGACCAATAAGGCTGAACGGGCGGTGTGTTTTGAAGAGATCCGTGCCTAACGTACAACGCCGAAACCGAGTGCCTACACCAAGTTCTATAGATCAAGAAGCATCTCAAGGTGTCTGGCAAGTTTATAGCATGGGCTTACTTGTAGGATCTAAATGTTTATGCTATAAAGCGGGAGAAGGGAATCGAGTAATTCAGATTAACACATGATCTGAAGACTTTCCCTAGTTTGGAGCTCAACCAGTTGGCACGCCTGAACCTGCTGTATGCTAATACCAGGAAGATGTCTGCTGGTTTGAAGCTGCACAAAAGAGAGAATACCACAAACGATGGGTTAACTTCAAGCCTCAGCAACCAACGAGATATATTTGGAGGACGAAGATTGAACCAAAGATTGGGAAACCCAAAGTGGTGTTGAAGTGTAGTCCTCCTTGTACTATGTCGAAGATCCCTAAGAGGGAAATTCCACAGGACTTTACACCCTACTTCAAGTGGTGGTATTATGACTGGCGAATAGGAGAAGCGGTCACAGTATTACAGAAAGAGAGCCAAACGGAGACCATAAGGGTATTTGACCCAATGTGGCTAACCAACCTGTCTGCCAATGATGTTGATACTTTATACAAGTGGCCTTTATTCTATGATCCGTAGGATATTATGCAGGCCCTCCAATTTCAGAATGTGATAAGACTCTGCTTTGCTTTTGAGATACACGCAGGAGTCACAGTTGAGGAGAGGCATAAGAAGTTTGACGAGCTAATGAAGGATGCCAGACAATGATAGAAACTAGGTCCAATGGGGAGTTTGTAGATGCATATGTACCTAGTTTATGATTTTAATGTAATATGTCTGTCATGTCCTTAATGTAAATGAAACATATGAATTGAATGAAACAAATTATATGATGAATGATCTTAATGTTTAATGTTTCAATGTATGAATGTTTATTATTTATTAACGCATATTGAACTAATTATATAGGTTTGTGGTTGCTTGAATTAATCTTATTAATGTAATGATTGAGAAATATATTCAAACTTAGTCATATGAAGTTCTCATGCGAATGGCCCATGCTAATGGACCATACGCATGAACAACTTCATGCTAATGACTCAGTCGCACGACTGAACTAGGAGACTGGATCAGTCGCATGATTGTAACATGAGATTGACTCAGTCACACGACTAAACACTCAGTCATGCGAATGGATCAACCGCATGACTCAATCGGACGACTGAACCATGCTAATGGTTCACTCGTACGAATGAGAAACCCTAACTTATAAATACCACTTAAATCGTGGAAAAACGGAACACTTTGAATACTTACGTACTTAATCGTACCCTAGCCGTCCAGAGACTTCTAAGAACATGTTCCAAGTTCATAGATCGCACTAGATCGATTACCAATCGTTCTTAACGTTTAGATTCAATCTACAATTGTTTCTACGTGCGTTCTCACTTATTGGATTGCCAATCTAAAAGGATTCCACACTATTTGAGTTGGTATACACATTTATCAGTTAGTATTTCGTCCAATTCACGATCCTAAAAGATACCAATCTGTAACATCCTCAAAATCCACCAATGGGGTTTTACCTTGAGGCGAGTGAACAAACCAGGATCACATTCACTAGTTACTCAAAACGACAAGCCAACCCAATATTTAAGAACTCATAAAAAGAAAACTAAATGTCATGACATATTAAGAAGTCTTATAATGCATGCTGAACCGTAATGTGCTCCTACCGACAATCAGAGTTAGCGACCTAAGCATAGGATACTAAAAGATTCAACACAATGGTTGGTGAGTTCAAGAGTTTGCGTTTAACATAATCATTAATATTTGTAAAACATAAGAAGTGCATTGAATTATATAGCTAGTCTATTTTCATAAGTAATAACCATAGTGATTTCGCGATTGAAGCGGACTGTGTTTCATTTGTTGCCTCCTGTCATGACTTACCAGGTCGTGACAATGTTTGTCTTTATGAAAAAATTGCACCTGTTAGACCTCGAGTCACACAGGTGGGGCTCGTCAGACCCAATAGTACTACATAAAATTTCCTGCTAATTAACAATATTAACGATTCAAAAGTGTGATGGCTACCAAGGTATAACACACTCTGTTAAACTACACACAACTTATAATAATAAAGTGTTTGTAAATAAATATGCTATCTTCCCAAAAGAGAGTGTATAAAAAGTGGTGCTTGAACTCACCTGATGCGCAAACGAACAATGATAAAAGCTAACAATGGATGGAAAGACAACCCTTCAAAGGTTACCTAGAACATGCAAGTACATAACTACGTGTAAACAAAAGCTTAACAACCCTATGTGCTCAACAAACACGTTGACCCAAAGTTTTGGAAAATAGACTCATTTGACCTAGTTGATCCGTTTGACCTATCGGTGACATGTTAGTTGAAATCTCATTTAACCAAGTATAGTAACTTATCATACATAGTTATCATTAAAGTTATTCACGTATGTCACATCATCAACCTCTTGTTCTACCAAGATCATCATACTACCATAGTTTATTATACAACCCATGGAATCTAAATTAATCAACATGCTCAACACAATTATAATTACATCAAGTAGTAAGTCATACATGGAGATAAATCATGCATTACATGCCATGTGAAGCCACTCTTGACTTTACACCCTAAATCCTACCAATCCAACTAAGTAAGGGCCTCAGATTCACACGTGTGCATGACCATCATAATCAAATTATTCATAAGATTCATACCAATCAATATATACAATAATGATCTATTACAATCCCAAACATGATTTCATATTCACTTAACATAATCCATCATCATGTATAGTCAACAAGAACTTACATTTGCTAAATGATCAATCAAGAATCCATACAACTCGATTAACACATCCCACCACATTAGACACCTCAACAAGCATTCTAACATGATCCTAACATCATAAACATACCCAAATCACCATATCAAAAGATCTATATAAATAAAGTTTCCCTTTCGGGAAAGTAACACCCGAACTCAATCTAACACCCAATTCATTCATGAATTCACCAACATGATACTAATCAAGACCATAACTATCATTTAGACATGACCAAAAATCATCAAATCATCATAATTCACAAGCCTCATATCCAAAAGTTTCTACTTATAAGAAGGTATAAACCACCACTAGATTTCATGATTTTTCTTGCACAATCCATGTAAACTAACATCAAAGAAAGACAACCAATATCATACAATCATCAAATCTTGAATTCCAAGAAGAAAAAGTTTCCACTTTAGGCAATCTATGAACTAGATGATCAAATCATGGATTTCTTGCATAATCTTCATAACCAAACATTCATAAAACCTAACAAACAATATATCATCATCAAACAATCATCAATTCAACTTTCATTCATAATTTTTAGATTAGGGTTGATCAAGAATCAAAAACTATGAAAAACTTGATAAATACTTACCTTTAGGTGTGTTTGAATGAAGATTAGCATTTGAAAACAACTTGTAACACTTGAAACCAAATCACATTCGAATGTTGATGCTTGTTCTTAGTCAAAATCGCAAGGTAGAGGTGTTAGGAGGGGTTCACATCTGAATGGGGGCTTGGGGGCTAGGGTTTGGTTTTGTCAAACTTTACATAATTAGGAATTACAATTTAAACCCTATTTTAATCACCTTTTGTAAAAGTTAATCCTATTAACACTTTTTAATAATTTTAACTACAAAATACAAGTATTATTTGCCAATGATAATAATCATATACATTTTTCAACTAATAACAAAACTCATGAAATATATATAACACATAGTCACGTTATCAAGTAAATTCCCAAATAATATTTAAAATCCATATATTTATGAATCACTTAACTACAAACTAATAATCAACATTATTAGTTAAATTATTATCTATTTATCATAAATAATTGTTATTAAGTCACCAACGTTCCACAACAACTAGTGTGTGCTCACGACACGTGTATGCAAGCCTTAAAGGAACTAACGGAGTTTGCTACCGGAAAATTACTGAATGTCACAGTTACAATAAGAAACTATATATACTACTATCTATAGCCGGTTATACTTGGATGACAATTGGAATTTACAACTAGACAAATACTACATTGCTAGAAGTAAAGCATTTAAGATAAAATATAATCCTTGATTAGGTAGTCATGACAAGTCCATGACTTACCTTTTGTCACTAACTAAAGGTGGCAACTAAACTAATTGATAAAAGGTGAATAGTTGATTAAAGTATAGTCAACTACATGGGCGTGGAAAAGTGCCATGTAGTAAATCAGAGGTGGTAGCGGATGTCAAACCGACCATACTTATCTACACTGGTTCATAGTTGGTTCTTCGGAAGCTAAATGGTTTCAAAAGAATAAGTTCTTCTATGGCCATCTATACTTTGGAAGAATCAACTTCTTCCAACTCTTCTGTAAGTCTTCATTACTTTATCCATTGGAAGACTTTGTCTTGGATCTTCTAAGTGTGTATACTTCAGAAGGAGAACTACTTAGTGTTGGAAGACTGAGTTCTACCTTTGGAAGTTCTTCATATACTTCAAAAGATCTTTGATTTATCTTTGGATGAACAACTTTGTCTTTGGAAGAACAACTTTGTCTTTAGAAGACCACTTCAATTGTACTTCAAAATACCTAAGTGTTGTTTTGGTTGCATTAGCCTCATATGATCCAACAAACTCCCCTTAGCTAATGCTACCAAAACTTCACTTCCTTATACCCCTTAGAGTCTTCAACACCAGGTAAAGCAGATATTTTTCTATCTCTTTGTTCTTCCCTAATGTGGTGGTGAGGAGCTTGTACTAGTCATTCGTAGTTAGTAAATTTAATCTATTTGTCTGAATGGCATGTACTATTTGTTGTGTCCCTCTGAAGAGAGTTAGTTAATGGAAATTGTAGTCATATTCTCATCTAACTGTAGGATTCGAAGTTAGGCCTTCAACCATATATGGGAATGTTCTTCCTTTTGTGGTTGCACCTTCTTCTACTTCCTTTGCTCTCATTTTCAACTCTTCTTTAGTCTTGGCATTCTTTGTAAGCTCAGCAAGATGAAGAATACTCAGATGATTTCTAATGTGAGCAGCAATATGAGGGTTGGAGGGATTGGAGAATGGTTCTCTACTAACTCAGCAATGTCAAATCTACTAGAGTGTAGCAAAGATGATGTATCAAGTCTATTTACTTGACAATTCTCCCTTTCCATAGCAAATCTATATCAAGGTTCATCGAACCTCCGCTGGACAATTTGCCTTCCAGGATTGAGGGGCTTAGTTGGTAGCTTGTCCCCTTTCCTAGTATCAATCTCCTTCTTAACTTATTATATTCTTCCTTAAGTGTGTCCGAACTTAGTTGCAAGAAGTTGGAGAGCTTGGTCCAGTGTTCACCTTGGCAGATCATGCAATGCATCCTTTTTTAGGAACAAGAAAAGATATCAATGTAATTCAATTCAATAAACCCTTCCGGACAAGAAATGTCGCTTAAAGTCTTGTAGTTGGGAGCATCCTTTTTATCTCTACTTGAACTCTTCTAAAGATAGGGGCCTAGATGGTTTAGAAGATTGTTGTAGGGTGTTATTATATGGGATAGAACAAAGAGATGGCATTAAGAGAAGTTGGGATGGCAAGGATGGGTTCCACATATCTTTGTTTCTATACATTCTCCCCTTTTTGGGAGCATCATCTTGAGAAGTAGATGAGCTAGAGGAAGAACATAAATAGACCTGAGTTGGTACATACTAAACAAACTTCTCAATTTGTTTCTCAGCTAGTTGAGCCTTCATATTTTCAATCTCAACTTGTTGAGTGATAGAACTATCCTTTAAAGTCTTAACCTATGATTCAAGGTTTAAGACTTTAGAATGTAGGTCTCTGATAGTGAGTTGCAGACTACCCTCATCAACTTTTGAAATAATATTGGGAGTTGAAATAACATACCTACTATATTCATCATCACCACCAGTAGTGGTTTCTTGGCGCCCTAAATACCCTTATGTACCAATGTCTCTTTCAAAGGCATAAATTAGCAAAGTTGTCGTAGACTAACTCTCACTAATGTTAACACTATCCTGAGAGGCTAGTGAAATACTCTCAATAGTGACAGTTGAGTGTACATGAGTCACCTCTAGGCCGGTTGGACTCGCCTCAAATCTAGCTAATGTGGACTAAATATTAGAGGTCCCATGGGACTCAGTTGATCTAGAGAGTGGTGAGATAGATCAACATCAAGGCCTTGATGTAATAGGATATCCTTTTCAGGTTGGGTTAAAAGGTCAAGAAAGGATAAAAAGGGTATATCTAAGGACCCAAGACCTTGGTCAACACCTAATGGTTCCTCTACAAGAGCAGTTGAGCCAATGATTTGGATATCCCTTTATGGCTGCTCAGGGCAGTGTTAAGACTCACCTTGATGGCTTATGGCTTGGTTTATGGGCTTATCAAGTTGAGAGTACGGATACTAAACATTGATATTTAGGTCAATTGAGGAGAGTTGTTAGACCTCTAGCTGAGTAGGAGCCTTGAGTTCCGCTCTAGCCTTTTTGGTTTGAACTGAGGGGACTTGTTCAATCAGAGTAGATTGATCAAAGGTTCATTTGGGGGGTCTTTTGTATGTGATGTTGATTGGGTAGGAAGAAGTGATTGGCATTATAGTGGTGGTGTCTTGTGTGGGTTCATCACCTGCTAGGTCGATAGGGATCTTACAAGGAGCCATTGGCTCAAGAATACCTAGAAGGAGGTCAGTGAATCTTACAATGAAGTTAAGGGACACCTTCGTTAACAAAATCAATCCGTTCCTTGATTCTCACATGTATTATTCGAATCTAAGGCCCATTTCAAATGAGTTTATTTGGCAGTTTTGGTGGTGTACTCAAAACTAAAATCTAGTTCGATTTTCTGATTTGTTACGCGTTGTTATGATCGAATTAAGCAAAATTGTATGTAAAAAAAGTTTATCTAGTTAGATTAAATTTGAATGATTGATTAATTACAATTGAATTTGAATAAAATTTATCTAGTCAATTTACAAGTGATAACCATTGTGTTGCATGTCTGAAAGTAAAACAACACAAAGTGTCTCACAAGCCAAAGAAAAGGGACTCCATCACTACTCCCCTAAATTTATTACATATGGATCTCATTGGCCCCACTAATGTAACAAGTCTAGGAAAGACCTTATATTGTTTGGTGATCATAGATGACTTCACAAGATACACTTGGGTCTTCTTCCTTACAACTAAGGATGAGACCCCTAAGATCTAGAAGAACTTCATTCTAAAAATTGAGAATCAAAAATGAATTCAAGAACCAAATCCTTGACTCATTTTGTGATGAAAAAGGTATTACAAGACAATATAATGCTCCTACGACTCCTAAACAAAATGGTGTTGCTGAGAGGAGAAACAAGACGCTTATTGAAGCTGCAAGAACCATGCTATCTAACTCTAAACTGCCCATCACCTTCCGGATAAAGTCAGTCAACACTACCTGCTATGTGTATAATAGAGTTTTAGTAGTCAAGACACATGGTAAGTTTCCTTATAAGTTGTGGCATAAAAAGAGACCTATTATTGGTTTCCTCAAATCATTTAGATGTCCTTGCACCAACTTGAATACTAAAGATCAAATAGCCAAATTTGTTGAGAAATCAGATGATGGACATTTTATTGAATACGTTTTCCAAGCTAAGGCATATAAAGTATACACTCTTAGAATTAAGTTGAGGAGTCAAACAATGTGATCTTCAATGAGCACACACCTAGTATGAAAGGTTTTGTCCTTATTAGTTCTTTAATCTTAGTTTAGTTACCAACTATTTTAATAAATCTTGTGAAGATGTTTCAGGATCTATATTTAGCTTATCAATAGGAGATTCTAACCCAAGATTTAAGCTGAGAAGAAGCTGAGAAGACCAAGTTAAGTAACTACATTAGCTCTAATGGTAACAAACCTTAAAGTTGAAAATCATGTCAGCACAACAATGACAAACTCTTCAGCTGATACATCTGAGGTGCCAACAAATTCTAGCACAGAGGCACAAAACTCAAATGAAGGGGTTTCTAATGTAGGAGGAGATGGAGGTGGTGATAATGATCAAGAATTTCTTGATGCTAATAACCACTCCATAGAAAACAATGTCAATGATGTCACACACTCATTGGATCAAGTTTCTCTTGATAAGTGTGCTGAGGTGGTGGGTGATATTCAATCACCAAATCTGAATTTCACCAATTCAGATCCATCCAATCAACTTATTGTGAATCCTTAACTGAGAATTCACAAGTCTCATCCCACCATAAACATCATTGGAGATGTTGAGACAAGGTGAGAATAGGATGACAAACCTATGACAAGAATGTTTGTCTTCACTCTTGTTTTTTGTCCCAGATTGAGCCAAAGAAAGCTAAAGAGGCTTTGAAGGATGGAAGTTAGGTTGAAGCAATATAGGAGGAGGTACATCAGTTCAAAAGGAAAAAGGTTTGGAATCTATGTCTTCTTCATCATAGGAAGACCACCATAGGTACTAAGTGGGTTTTTAGGAATAATAAATATGATAGAGGAATTATTATCAAGAATAAGGCAAGACTAGTTGATCAAGGGTACACACAAGAATAAGGAATTGACTACACAGATGTTTTTGCTCCTGTAGCAAGATTCAAAGTTGTTAGAATATTCCTTGCTTTTGTTGTATCCATAGGATTTAAAGGTGTACCAACTTTATGTCAAGTGTGCATTCTTATATGGGGTGATTGATAAGGAAGTGTATGTCAAACAACCACCTGGCTTTGTAAACCCAGATCATCCTCATTATGTCTGCAAGTTCGACAAAGCTCTCTATGCCCTACATCAAGCTCCAAGAAAGTATTATGAGATATTATCATAGTACCTTGTTCAGCATGGCTACAAGAAGGGTACTATTGATGGAACACTCTACATTAAAGGAACAGGAAATGACTTGATACTAGTTCAAGGTTATGTAGATGACATCATCTTTGGGTCAACAAATCCAAAGCTCTATAAAGACTTTCAGAAGCTGATGAAGAATAGATTTGAAATGAGTGCCATGGGGAAACTCAATTTCTTTCTAGGAATTCAAGTGAAGTTGTTGACATTTGCATCTTCATAAACTAGCCAAACTATGTGCAAGACATACTTATCAAATTTCATCTGACTGAGAGCAAGGTTGTTAAGACACCTATAGCTAGAAACCACTCCTTAGGACCAGATCTTGAAAGGCTCGTGTTGATGAACATCTATATAGGGCTATGATTGGGTCTCTCATGTATCTCACAGCCAGCAGGCCTGATATCATGTTTGTTACATGCATTTGTGCAAGATATCAAGTCAACTCCAAGATGTCACACCTGGTTGCTATCAAAGGATTCTCAAACATCTCAAAGTTGCTCCCACACTAGACCTTTGGTATCCAAAGTTTTCTTAATTCGATCTATATGCTTTGGATTCAGAATCAAGTGCTTCGAATTCAGAACCGGATACTGGACTACGGATTTAACTTCAAAGAGACTCCCATTCACGTAGAAAACAATAGTGCTATCTCTATTACAGAGAATCTTATGCAGCACTCAGATACAAAGCACATCAACATCAAGTATCATTTTACTAGAGATAATTTTGATAAAGGATTTATAAAACTAGTCAAAGTTAACACAAATGAACAATATACCAATCCGTTCACAAAAGCTTTTGATGAATGGATATTAAAGTATCTTGTATTAGCTATCGGGATGATTAACTTTGAGTAGTTTTTCTCAAACTAAATTCAGGATTATTTTTCCAAAAATGTGTGTCTTAAGTTATTTATACTATCACCTATATAAGCCCAGTTTACTTTGGGAAAAAATTTCAAAATGATATTCCTTAGCATTTTTTGAAAACTTAAGATATATTTTATTTCGGAAGACAAAAAGTTGACTTCAAAAGCAAATTATGCCTTCAAAATTGTGAACTAGGCTCACTGTTAAAAGGAACATGTAATACTCTTAAACAAGGACAGATAAGCTTGACATCTTCAAAACAAGGAGAAAATCCACTGTTGGATTCTTAGGGGTAGAAATAGCCTAGTACTAAGAATGTTAGAGCTTATTACACAAGGTGACAACTTGGTAGCACCAGCCAATATTGAACCCACACCTTCCATATCTACACCACCCACACAACCAAAAATAACCATCACCTATATTACAAAATCCAAATGAACCCTTGCTCAGTCAACTCAGGTTGAGCAGGCCCCCATACAACCACCCATGTAGGAGGAAGTGGAAGCAAGAGCTCCCACTTCCTCTAAGGAGCAGAGCACTTTGATTACTTCTTTCATCAGTGCTAAGGTTTCTCATGCTAAGCCTGATGAGCTCATTTCCCAAACCTTAAGCTACCAGTCTAAGTTTCAAAACTTAAGTGATCAACCTTTAGGGCAAAGCTACCATCCCCAGATGTTAGACTTAAACCAACCCATCCTTAATGTTTAACTAAATGATGATGAAAATATGGGATTTAATGAGTACCATGAGTCTATCTCCTCCACTCCTACTCAAAGAGAGATGAGTGCCCCTAAATCAACCCATATCAAGCCCACATCATTCAACCCCAACCGAGGTGGACCTACTTGAACATATTCAGGAAGTCCATACGGAAGAGGATCTTACTTTTCTTAGTGATTACATCATTAACATCTCAACTATAACAACCCATCCCATTGACACTTCTTCTGAAGTTATCATGGTGCAAGTGAAATCCAACAGCCCATACCCCAAGCTGGTGATGAGAAAGAAGAATTTGGTCTTATTATCTCATCCCCCAAGATTCTTCTAATGAAGATAAGGGGAGTCTCCAACTAAAGGTGAAAAACTATCACAAACGTGGACCTATTTAGTTTCAAAGGTAAGTTTCCTAGAATTTTAGGTGGCTACCAACTTGAGATCACCGGTCTCAAGGGCAATTTAGCTGGGAGACATGTTAGGCAAACTCAACTAGGTCCACAAGAACCCATGAATATGGTAAACCTAACCCTTAGCTCTGTTGTGCACGAAGGTGATGCTACCAACCCTCACTTGAAGTTGTCCAGACTCAACGACCTCCTCAGGCCCACATTGAATTGGATGCCTTGATTCAAAACCCTTTTGAGGAAGGCCAAAGCTCTCTCCACCCTAAGTCACACAGGCTAGAGATTGATAAAGGAAGGAGGAAGATGTCCTCTAATGAGATTGAGGAGGACAAGAGAGAGAGAGAAAGAGAGAGAAAGAGAGAGAGAGAGAGAGAGAGAGAGAGAATAAAAGAGGAAGGTAAGGGGGCAAAACACTCTGGAATATGAATTGAGGGTAGCTAGATTGAACTACGTAGGGTCTAGGAACTACAATGTTGATGAACTCATCTCTCTTCCCTAGGAAAGTTAATTGAATTGGCTGAGATTGAAATGTCAAAGGAAAGGAAGGAAGCTAAGGATGCAGAACTACTCCTCAAAATCAAAGAAGAAAGAAGAAGGAAAGATTATACAAAGCTTTTATGCTCTCCCCAGTTCAGGAAAGCCCTAAGGTAGAGGTTGTGGCTAGTGAGCAACAAACTTAGGTAGGTAGGGAACAAGATGCTAATAATTTATTAGCAAAGTCAAGGAACATCTATAGCTCTAGCAATAAAGGGAAGCATTGTCTTATGATGAGTTCCTATTTTTAGTCTATATGTTGAGGTTAGAGAACTCTTTTTAGGTTTTGCTAGAATGCTATGATATAGATTAAAAAACGTTGAACATTAAGATTTAATGAACCATAGAATGTTACTACTATGACCTAATACAATAGGGTTTCCAAGTATTCTTATGCTTAAAAATTGATAATAATTATGCCCTATAATGAATTTTCTTTTCATTGTCACTTTAGTTCCTCCTACTCCAACCCAATATGTACTTTTGTGTGTTAAGTGTTGTTTATATCTAAGAGCATAAACGATAAGGTCACAAATCATAAGTTGACTAACTGAGAATCATACTAGAGAGTAGTTAGGAAAGCGACAACTTAAGCCAGGACGTGCCTGAGAATTTGAATCAGTTTCATTTCAAAACTAGTAGAGTAGTCTTCTAACTTGACTAAATTTCACATATAATGTTCCATTTTCGCATCAAATGATGTGTTCATCTCTTAGCATTCAATCTCGTGGATTGTAAACAAAAGCTTGAATGGAAAACATGAATCCAATAGGTGCAAGAGTAACTAGTGTAACTCTTCAAACAAATACATAGTAGAATTGAATGTATACATAAGTTGTTGCACCCTCAAAGGATCATACATGCCAACTCAATGGGTTATTTGATGATTGCTCTGCTGGAATCCCTTAAGTCCAAGAAGAAATGCGGATGAAAATTTTGCTAAGAAAAAGAACAAGTGTTGTCTTTCGCATTTGTCAATGCGGAAGACATAATGAAAATACAGACAAGTAATTGCTCTTCCGCATTGACAAATACGAAAGACTAAAAGTTAATACGGACAAGACTTTGCTCATCCGCATTAGACAAATGCGGATGACCGAACAAATGCGCATAAGTATTTGTTCATCCGCATTAACCAATGTGGATGACCAACATACTAAAGCGGATGATCAAGTGAAGAAATGTTGATTAAGTTAACTCATCCGCATTTGTCAATGCGGATGAACAAGCAAAGATGCGGATCAAGACTTAGACTAGTTTCTGATATAATAGCTCAGGGGTAGTTTAGTCATTTTGTAACATGCATCTTGTCTGCCTATAAATAGAATAGATAACCTCGTACCTAAGGTGTCGGCTGATAGACATAGAGAATTTTTGTTGTAATTATTCTCTGTAATCAATCAACTTTCATATATTCAATACAAAAGCATTTATGAGTATTTTTCTTGCATTGAATGTTCTTTGGTTGTTTGTTTCCGACATTCAATCATTGACTTGATTACCATATTAGATTCACAGTAAGAATATCAATCTTACAAAACCCAGTCAATTGGTATCAGATATGGTGGGTCTCATAATGATAGCATAGGCTACCCTTGTGGTAGATTAGAATCTGATCATATCTCTAAGTCCTTCAGCTTCAAGCACATCAGGGTTTAAATAACCGTTGACATTGTGGAGCTTGCTCCAAGAAAGATTTTGCCATGTAATCTGCATAAGAGACATGTGTGTCAGTTTTTTGATGAAAACTTATGTGTATCATTTATCAGTTTGACTTTAAATGGTAAAGGATGAACATTTGTCATTTCTGTTTCATTGTTGTCATAGCAAATGGTGAGTTTGTTATTCAAAAATCATAGTTTCTATGTTTGAACCATTAATGAGATGTTGTTTCATTGATATTTTACACATTTTTCATTTTTCATCATGCTCTATTCTTACAACAAACATGAATATCAAGTTTTCATGATGAGAAGAATTTTTGTTGGTTTGCATGCTCATTGAAGTCGAAAAAGGTGTATTATGTTACATCAATAAGACATGTTTTTGTGTTCTTCATTATTAGTTGATTTATTGTTTGATTTAGGTTTAACAGTCTGAAACTTAGGTCTTGATTAAAATTTTTTATGGAAATTTCACCATGTTTCCGATACAAATGTGGTTTCAGAATCCATAACAAGAGCAGATTGAGTAGAATCACACGAAAATCTTTGATTGTTTATGATGAATATGATCGAAGTGTGTGTATTGTGCGTTTGCGCTCGTCTCACTATAAAGTCTCTCAAATTTGAAAAGTATTAAATGACCCGTTTAAATTCCTTTAAATAGTCAAATAATAACTATTACAAGATTTTACAAGTTTAAGAGCAAATGCGGTCATCACTGTAGCGAATGCGGAAGTGAAAACTTTAGTTCTTTTGGTCATCCGCATTTGTTAACTGTAGCAAATGCGGAAGACAAAAGTTTGACTTTGTCTGTCCGTATTCATTTTGTAGGATCTTATATGCCCAAGACACATACAAGATTGATGTGGTTAGTACGTTATGATCCAAGTCAGGTCATACCCAATAACAAGCTATACAAACACCTACAAACATTTATTTGTTGATAAGATCATACAACGAATGTTTGACACCTATTTAGAAAATTGGTTTTCTAAATATTTCTTTTGTGAA
>BJCM01254445.1:0-26130 GCA_018326385.1 Flaveria bidentis
TGTAATATGACTACTTAATGAAATATGATATGCATCTTGATGTTTATTTGTCTTTGAGTATTTCATTTTATTATTGTATTTAGTATAATTCATATGTATGAACATCATATATAGGTTTGAGGTTGTTGTACATAGTTCTAAGTCAATAATGATTGAGAAATGTGTTCAACTTAGTCGGATGGTTATTCATACTTATGAACCATACGCACGAATGAATCATACTTATGGATCAGTCGCCCGACTAAAAAAGGAGACTGGATCAGTCGTATGACTGAGACATACGGTTGATTCAGTCGCACGACTGAACCTTCAATCGTGCGTATGAATCAATCGCATGAGTCAGTCGCATGACTGAACCAAGCTATTTTTTCAGTCGTACGAATTAAACTAATAACCTATAAATACCTCATAATTCATGGAAAAACATGAGACTTCAAATATTCACAAACCCTAGCCATCTAGAGCGCCCTAAGCAGCCTATCCATCTTCATAGTTCGTTCCTGATTGATTTCTACTTATTTCTTAACATCTGTTTCATTGTTAGATCGATCAGGTTGTCGTTCTCACTAATTGGATCACCAATCAAATAGGATTCTGCACTACTTGATCTGGTCTCACGTAGAATCCATTAGTACTCTGTATGAAAATGGTCCTAACTAGTGGTATAAGAGCTTTGGCTCATGATTTTGCGTGTTACAATTGGTTTTGTTGTTAAAAAAACGTTTTCAATCAAAAGAGTCACCTTTTTGCTTCAAAAGTGTTTTCGACAATTGCATGTGTCAAAGTTTCGATTGTTCATCAAACGGCAGATTAGGGTTTCTGGAAAATTTGTTTTTTTTTGTGTCAAAGTGTTCAAATATTCCATTTTTTAAACACAACAGCATTCAGTCGCATGATTGGACCATTCATACGACCGAACCCATTCGTATACTCAAATTCATACGACTAAATTCATTCGTATCTCTCATTCGCAAAGTTAAGCAACTCTAGTCGGTTGATTACAATCGCCCTACTGATTCGCACGACTGAATCCGATTGCCCGATTGAATTCATTCTTATCCTTCATTCGCATGAGTGACCCATTCGCATAGCTCATTGGCACGAGTGAATCTAATATGTTCTAAGTTTACCAAGTTTAAAGCAATGGATGGCTAGTTTGCTGCAATCACTGCTGGAAAGGACTCGCGTATCAAGAATCTTCTACTTCCAGAGAATGAGTTTGGAAACCACAACAAACCGCCAAAGTTGTTAACTTTGGATGAATACCCACAGTGTAAACATCGGTTTGAAATCTACTTGAATGGAGTTGACCCAAACCACTGGACATCTATTGAGACTGGTTACACGGTACCAGTCAGTGCTAATGGAGTCTAATTGACTTTGGGAGGAAGGAGTGAATCCTAGAAGACTCCGCATAATGCTGAAAAGAAAGCATATGCCTTCTTGAATCAGTATATACCTAAGGACATATTTCATCAGTTCTCTGAGAACAAGCGGTCTAAGAAATTATGGGAGTCCTTAGAAAATAGATGCAAAGGAAATTCAACTCTGAAAGCACTGAAGGCAAAAGCTCTTAAGAAGGAATTTGACAATTTCTCTCCGATTGGGAATGAGAGCTTGGATGATATCATTGATCGATTCTATCATATGACGAGTGAGTTGCACACTCATGGTGTGACCATATCCATGGAAGATAAAATCTCTAGTTTTGCTGATGGTCTGCCAGACAAATGGGATCCATTTGTGTCTAATCTGAGAAAAAATGACACTCTTGCTACTTTAGACATAAATGATTTCATTTTGAAGTTAAGGGAGGAAGAACTACATATGAAATACAACTCAAAGAAAGGATCCTATGTTTAGAATTCTGCACTATACAATTCAGTTCCAACTCCGGCTGCTTCAGGCGCACCGCAACAAACAACATTTGTGTCTAGCTCTTCTGCTTCTTCCCAAAGTAGTGCAATAGGAACCATAGCATCAGGGTCATCTGGAACCAAATACATAGTTCCTGAGGCAAATAGTACAAAGTTGAAGACAGAGAATCTCAGAAAAGTCAACGTGGAAGTTGCTAAAGAGCACATGGACCTTCTAGTTGCGATTGTTCAATCTTATGATGGATTAGTTGCTGGTAAGATTGGAAACTATCATCTTGCTGACGAGGACTATGAGCAAGTTGATGAAACTGAGCTAGAACGCATGGATATTATGTGGGTCTTGGCTAGTGCTGTTATAAGAGCCAAGAAGTTTGTTAAAAAGACCGAGCAAAATTTGGTTGCCACTAAAGATACAACATTTGGATTTGACAAAACCAAAGTCACGTGTTTCAATTGTGGTGAAAAGGGGCACTTCAAACGTGAGTGCACAAAGCCAAAGAAGACTGGAAATGGAAATCCTTTTCCTACATTCAACTAACAAGACAAGGATAAGATTGGAGCTTCATCTTTAATTAAATACTGGTCCTTCCGATTTGTTTGCACAAGGTGATGAAAGACAATACTAGTCTTTCCGATTTGTTTCTGAGGGTGAATCAAACATGACTTTAGTTGATACATTGGATGATGCATCTGCATGTGAAGGAGACATCATAGCTGAGCATACACTTTTAGATATTGAAGAAGCTATGGATGTCGTTGATCATTTGGTTGAAGAAGAGCTTAGTGCTAGAAACTTAGAATCTCCAGTCACTGAAGAGTTTGACAATACTTTGATGGCTGATTCATCTGGTTCTACACACATATGTTCTATAGACAAATTATTTGAAAAACATGCATGTGCTGAATGTGATAAATTTAGGGAAAACATTGATTTAAAATTTGTTAGGTTATTAGAACATAATGATAATCTAGTAAATGATTTACAACTCTGCACTGAAGCAAACAGTGTTTTAAAACAAAACGAGTGCAGCTTCAAAGAAAAGATAGAACTTTTGGGGAAACAACTAAGGGAAACCAAGGTTGTTGCCTTAAATCAATCAAATGACATCAAGTTCTATTTAAATTCTTTAGAGGAACTAAAAAGGAAAAAGCAGTTTTGCAAGTCGAAGTTGAATCATTAAAACAAAAACTGCATAGTTTGGCAAGTTCTTCTCACATTGTTCAGAACCTTGTGAAAGAGCGGAATGACGAGGAAGGTCTGGGTTATAAGGTAGTACCACCACCACATGCAATACTTTTGAACACTAAATGTAGAACAATTAATAATAACCTAGTAAAGGATCATGTGGTGTCTACTCCTCTGGTTAGTGATCCAGATTCTACAGGTAAATCCATGAAATCTGTCACTAAACAAAGGGATTCTACTTTGGGATCAACAGATAAGATACCTGTTGAGGATTTGGGTGATTAAATGGAAAAGGTTAAATTAGGGTCAGGTTCACAAACGTCTATTTCAGAACCTAAAAGGTCTAATCCAATAAACCTTAAACGTGTTAATCATCAAAATCCTAATAAAATGAAAGTGAAAGATGTTCAAAATGTCAAAACAATTAAGTTTGTTAATGAATGTGAAACATCTACAAAGGATGAGAAACAATCCAACTGGACATATCTCAAACCCCAACCAAACTCAACCCCACATCAAAACTTTCTTCAAACTGTCGAAGGGAGATCCTGCTACAGTTGCGGAAAACAACGACATATCTCTCCAAATTGTCCTTATTATCTGACACCTAAAAACAAAATTGAACTTTTTGATGAAAAACAAAGATTTTTTAAGGTTACACCTAAGATTATTAGTGAACCTAAAGTTCAAACCATAAGCTAGTCGTCTGTTTACCACAAACAGCCCTTACACAAAACTGGTTTATGGAAGAAAAAACCAAGTAATGTGTTTGTTAGTGAGAACAAGAAGAAGAAATATGTGCCCTCGTCCTCTAAAGGATAGTAGGTTGAGTTCAAGATGTGTGATACCTCTAGGACACCCAATCCAGTTACGGCTTGGGTCCCAAACCTGAACTAATCAATTTGTAACACCCGGTTACTTTTTTTAAGTCAAAGAAAGAATAATAAAGTGAAGAAACAGAAAGAACAGATATTTTACCCAAGTTGAGGGGTAAAAAGTGTTAAAAGGACAAAAAGATTTGAATATGGGTGTAACGTGGGCATGGCAACCCACTCTACTGTTACAACATTCAGATCTGTGATTTTTAGAGAGAGGTAGAAAAAAGCAGAGCTCTCAGTTTGGGAAGAAGAACAAGCTGAAAATTCGAATTCAAGGTAAGAATTCATGTTCTTTTTAAGTCTTCTTAACTGGCCCTGCCTCGGTCGTATGCTTATATGTGTATGTTTGGTTGTGTGTCTTTTACATGTTTTAACTGATTTTTGGGCTGGAAATGCATGCAATTATGTTTATATAGAAATGGGTTTTATACCCGTATGATTTGCTATGTGTATGTTGCAGTTATGATGTAATCTCGGGCTATGTTCATAGTTGGTGAAATTATAGTTGTGATTCTAAGGCTTAGAATGTAAGAAGTAAGCTTAGAACATGAAAGATGAGATTTGGGGAATGTAATCTGATGAACAGTGTGCCCTAGGTTGCTCATACGCCCAAGCACTAGTTCATATGCCTAAGTTTAGAAAACGGCTTAAGTGTTGACAAATGTGGATGGTAGGTCAAATGCGGATGGAAAGTCAAATACGGATGGAAAGTCAACGCAGATGGAAAGCCAATGCGGTTAAACAGTTAATGCGGATGAGCATTGACTAAGTAAGGGAAATGCGGATGAATATTGGGGGAAATGCAGATGAGCATTGACTAAGTAAGGGAAATGCGGATGAGTATTGGGGGAAATACGGATAAGCATTTACTAAGTAAGGAAAATGCGGATGAGTACTGAGGAAATGTGGATGAACTAAAACAAATGCGAATGAACTAAAACAAATGCGGATGAACTAAAACAAATGCGGATGAACTAAAACAAATGTGGATGAACAAAAAGGCAAATGCGGATGAACACTTAGATTAGTTTTTGACTTTTTTGAGAAAAAGTGAAATGTAGCTTTGACTTGGGAGGTTCCCGGGGAGCTATGTAAGTTGACTTTTGAGGTCATAGATGTTATGATGGGCATGTTATGATGTATGATTGATGCTTATGCATGATGGTATGTATGATGTATGTTATGTATGTATGATGCCCGATTTGATGATGTTGACTGTGTATGTTGTGTTCCTTATTATGAATAATTATTTTCCCGTGGCTTTACATTGAATGTTAATGAATGAAATGAAAGTATTATGTAATGTAAAGTGGAAGATAATGAAAAGAGGAACGAAATGAAATAATGCATGCATTAATGAATGAACGAACGAAAGAAAGGCTTGCAAGCAAATGTATGGAGGTTCACACTCAATGAGGAGTGTTAGCTCAACCGTGTGCGGGTTAAATACCCCATGAGGATGCACACATGGGTTTAATCTTTGTGATTGACCATATGTATAGGGTCCTTGTCGCTTAACCCTAGATGAATTGCTTGGTGCTTTAGAGGGGTGTTAAGCACATGATAGGACCTAGATGGAAATGAAAGATAATAAATGTACGAAACGAATGATGATGAAGACAATAAATATTATCTAAGTGTACGTATGATGTGTGATCACATTCTAAAACCTGTTATGATTGAATAAAAGTAAAGAACAGTTTTAAACGAAAGATAAAGTATGTTTTTTATATAACTAGAACTTATTTAGCAACGCTGAGTCTTTATGCATTTTTCCAGTTGGAAGGTGAGCATTGCTGAGGATGGCGCGAGGCAGCTACTTGACATTTTGGATGACATTCTTTTGTTAATGTTTTTGCATTGTAATGCAAACAAAGGAAATTGTGTAGCGAATGTTGTCTTATTTTGCAAAAACATTTATAATGAAATGTTGTTTTTAATGTTTCCGCTGCAACATTTATTTCAAGTTAATGTAATTATATGTTTTATGAGCAATGATTTGCCAGCTGTAAGCGTCCCGGGAACGGGGCCTTACATCTGGCCTTCCTACTAGGAATGCTTTTCTCATTACTAAAGGCTTACGAACTCCTCAGACCCAGCAGTACCTGAGCTACCCCCAACAACCATCATCTTCCTTTGGGCCATACATCACCTTTCCTTAGACACCCATGTTTCAATAGGCTCAACCTAGTCCCTTCTAGGATAGTTGTGCTTTTGTTTAAGTGGGAAATCTAGTGATTTTCAGTTCTACTTTGATGACCTAGAATGCTTCAGCCCAAACAATGTTGAATATATGGACATTGTTTAACAAATGGCTCTTTTAACCTATAGAGCGAAGAAGTTCTTTAAAAGAAGTGGAAGGCAGTTCCCTCAAAACCCAACAAATAGCAAATTTGGGTTAGACAAATCAAAGACCAAGTGTTATAACTGCAACCAACTTGGTCATTTTGCTAGGGAGTACAAGGCTCCAAAGTCCAAAGTCCAACCCTAGAGCTACTCATGCCTCTCAATATCATCCTACTACTCCAAAAGTTGCTACAAAGCCAACTAAACAACAAACAAGTGCTATTGCTCAAGAAGTTGACTGGACCTTTATGGTGTAGGATGTAACTCCAGCTCAAGCTCTCATGGCCGGAGCAAAACATAACTAGGTATATGAACATGTATGTACTCTAACATGTATAGCTAAGGTTAAACTTTCAACATGGAGATCAAATCTAATATTGAGTCTTTGAATATACTGAAATCTGATATTAAAATGGTTGAATCTCACTACAAATTAAAAAATTAAATAGTTAGAGAAAACTGTGTCTTCTTTGAAACATGAACACTCACATTACAGGGCTAATATTAAGGATCTTATTTCCAGGGTAATTGAGGTTTATTTCCAGCTAGTAATAGCTGAGGCTAAAGCAAAGAAGTATGTTATTCAAGAGCATAACTTCAAAACCATTATTGCATCATCCTTCCACTCAAAGGTATGTTATCAGAACAAAGGTGGGATGGGAACCCATGAAATTGCTCCACCACACTCTTACAGTCTGTGAGACAACCAAGATGTGGTACTGAAAAGCAAGAGGTTCCAAAACCTGACCCATCACCCAATGAGCAGAAGAATGAAGCAATAATGGTTTCCACCATAAAGAAGGATCAAGAAGAAAACCTTATCCAAACCACTAATTATCAACCTCTGACCACCAAAGCCAAAAGAAAAAAAGTCAAGGCAGCAAGAAAAACTGCTAAAAGGTGGCTGAATCGAAGTTGGTAATAGACCAAAAGCAAAAGGGTTCTCAGCTGGATTTTAATAGGTTGGAAGTTCAGATCTAGGAAAGAAGTGTAATACCAGCACTCCCATCCAGCTGAAAGATCAGAAAGCAAAGGGGAAGGCTGTTGTGGAAGAAAAGAAGTTCTAGAAGCAACAGTCCTTAGGCCCATGAAGAATAATATTGAGTGCATAATGTGTGGTCTGCATAACCACATGACTAAAGATTGTTACTACAATCCAGCAAGCACACATTATGCAAACAATGTTAAGAAAGAAGGAGTCAATAAGGGTTTCACATTTGGACCTTATCATATGGTTCAAGTGTTAAAGAAAGGAAAGCTAGTTTCTGAAGCTAAGTTGCTTTTGGAAGAAACTCATTGTTCTGAAAGGAAAAATCGCTTCAAAAGACAAATCAAAGCAAAAGAATAGAAAAAAAGAAACCTTCCGAGAAAAAGACTATTTCGGAAGAAAAGGTGGTGAAAAATACTTCCGAGAATAAAGAAGCCTCGAATTTAAGTCATGCTGCTAAAGTCTCAATAGACTCATCTACTTTGATCAACCAGAATGGAAGATCAGAGAAGATGCTGTAACCCAAACCTCTTTTTCACAAACCATAATTGAACCCCCATGCATACATTATGGTTCAATTATATCATCTACATTGGAAGAGCCCAAGACCAACAAGGCTTGGGTTTCCAATAGAAACTAATCATTTCACCTTATGTGCAAGGACATCCACATGACAAAAATGGCAATGTGTGGATTGTAGATTGTGAATGCTATAGGCACACAATAGGGAATAGATCTCTTATTCAACAATTTGACCATTTTGGTGGAGGTCCTGTTCAGTTTGGAGGTGAAGCCGGAGGATACATTTCTGGCAAAGGTAGTGTATCCAATGGTAAGTTAAATGTTGAAAAAGTAAACTTTGTCAAGCAACTTGAACACAATCTCTTAAGTACACAATCTCTTAAGTGTTTCTTAATTCTATGATCAAAAACACCAAATGCTTTTCACTGAACAAGAGTGCACTATCCTTAAACCCGGGATGACAATTCCTCAGGAATTGGTGCTTCTTAGATCTCCTAGGAAAGAGGATATGTGCAAGCTGGATATGAACAATGCTATGATGAGACAACTCTATGGCATAAACGAATGTGTTATGTTAGTTTTAAAACCATGAATAATTTGGTTAAAAATAACTTGGTACATGGTGTGCCTAAAAAGGAAATTTTCTATAGAGATAAATGTGTTGCTTGTCTAAAAGGGAAGCAACTTAGGTCATCTCATAAATCCAAAGAAGTTAACTCTATCACCATTCTATTACAATTATTACACATGGTTCTATTTGGTCCCGCAAGTATAATGAGCATTGGAAGGAAATCATATTGCCTTGTGATTGTTGATAATTTCACTAGATTTACATGGGTATTCTTTTTAAGAACTAAAGCTGAAATAACTGAAAGTTTAAAATCTTTTATTCTTAAAATAGAAATCAAATCGATCACAAGGTAAAGATCATAAGAAGTGATCAATGGACTGAATTTAAGAATCAGGCTCTTGACTTATTTTGTAACTCAAAAGAGATTTCCAGACAATATAATGCCCCTAGAACTCCTCAACAAAATGGTGTTGGTGAGAGGAGAAATAGGACACTTAGTGAGGCTGCTACAACCATGTTGGCTGATTCAAAGTTGCCTTTAACTTTCTGAGCAGAGGCAGTCAACACTACATGCTACATGCAGAATAGGGTTCTTATTGTCAAGCCCCATGGAAAAACCCCTTATGAGCTATGGAACAAGAGTCCACCGTTCATCGGTTTTCTTAGGTCCTTTTGTAGAAGGTGTACAATACTTAACACAAAGGACAATTTGGCAAAATTTGCTAAAAAGTCGGATGATGCTATCTTTGTTGGATATTCCTCTAACTCTATTGCATATAGAGTTTATAACATCAAAAATCAACAATTTGAGGAATCATCCAACATTGTTGTAAATGAGCACACTCCTTATGTTAACGGGAATGGACCTGACCGCATATTTAATTTAGAATTGTTTCCAGAGTATTCTAAACCTTCTTGTGAGAATGTTTTAGCTAGAACAGGAACTCAAAGTGATTTTGATGACGAGTTAACAAGATCTATTCCAATTTCTTCAAGAATCAATGAAGATCAAACTCCCACTGATGAAAGCCCTGAAAGCATAAATATCTCAGGAACCAGTGAAGTTTTAACAAGTTGTCAACAAAATAAGCCTTAAAACTCATTGGATGAAAACTCCAACGTATAAGACCAAGATGATGAAAGTAGCATTCTAGAGGAATAGGCAACTGTTAATGCTGCTTCAAAGCACACCACTATAGATGTTGTCTCACATTCATTCAATCATCCCTCATTGAATAAGCATGAAACATCAGATGGAGATAATGTTTCCAATTCTAAGCAAAACTTTTCAAACCTAGGTTTGTCTATGCAATTGGATGTTATCCCAAGGCTCAGGATTCACAACATTCATCCTGCTAAAAATATCACTGGGATGTCTCTAAAGGTGTGAGAACAAGAAGACAAACCCACAATAGGAATTTTCTTTTATTTGTGCTTTCTTTCTCAAATAGAACCAAAGAAGATAGAAAAAGCTCTCA
The DNA here is from genome assembly GCA_018326385.1 of Flaveria bidentis. Lineage (NCBI taxonomy): Eukaryota > Viridiplantae > Streptophyta > Magnoliopsida > Asterales > Asteraceae > Flaveria > Flaveria bidentis. The sequence continues at coordinate 9,847 of BJCM01254445.1, forward strand.
AGGACAATAGTTGGGTTGAATCAATGCAAGAAGAATTGCTTCAATTCAAGCGGCAAAAGGTTTGGAACCTATGTCCTCTACCATCTAGTCAAGTACCCATCGACACAAAGTGGATGTTCAAAAATAAAAGGGATGATAGAGGTTTGATCATCAAGAACAAGGCAAGACTTGTAGTTAAAGGATACACACAAGGGGAAGGGATAGATTTCACTGATTTCTTTGCACCAGTTGCAAGACTTGAGGCTGTGAGAATCTTCCTTGCCTATGCAACTTCCAAGAACTTTACTGTCTACCAAGTTGATGTCAAGTGCACCTTTTGTATGGGGATATAGATAGAGAAGTGTATGTGTGTCAGACTCTAGGAGTTAAAGACCCAACATCCCAACTATGTGTTCAAACTAGATAAAGCTCTCTATAGGTTGCACTAGGAACCTAGGCCGTGGTATGAGACACTTTCTCAATTTCTCCTGAAGTATGGCTACACCAGAGGGACAATAGACAAGACTTTGTTTATAAAGAAGACTGGGAAAGACATTCTACTTGTACAAGTCTATGTTGATGACATCATACTTGGATCTTCAAATGACCAGATGTGCAAGGACTTTGAAAGCATTATGAAGAAGAAGTTTGAGATGAGTTCCATGGGAAAGATGGACTTTTTCCTTGGAATTCAGGTGAGATAGATGAAAGATGGGTTCTTTATCAATAATTCTAAGTATGTTAAAGACATCTTAGAAAGATTTGAAATGAAATATTGTAAGCAATCCAAGACACCTATACCTATAATCCAAAACCTTTGTCTTGACTCTGAGGGGGAGGATACTTATCAACATTATTATAGGGAAAGAATAGGATCTTTGATGTATCTCACAACAAGTAGACCTCATACTATGTTTGTAACCTGTATATATGTGCAATATCAGGCTTTTCCAAAGGTGTCTCACCTTGTTGCTGCCAAAAGAATTCTTATATACCTCAAAGGAGCTCCCAAACTTGGTCTCTGGTATCCTAGGAATCAAGACTTCAATCTTTATGGCTACACTGATAGTGACTATGGTGGCTACAATATCAACAAGAAATCCATATCTTGAGGATGTCAATTTCTTGGTGGAAGAATCATCTCCTGGCAATGTAAGAAGCAATCATGTGTCTCTACATCAATTGTTGAAGCTAAATACATTGCTACTATAAGTTGTTGTGCTCCGCTGCTTTAGATTCAAAATCAGATGTTAGACTATGGCTTCAACTTCATGGAGACCCCTATCTACATTGACAACAAGAGTGCCATCTCTATTACAGAGAATCCTGGGAAGCACTCCCAGACAAAGCACATTGACATCAGGTGTCATTTCATTCAAGATATTCATGAGAAAAACCTGATTAAACTAGTCAAAGTTGACTCAAATGAACAATATGTTGACTTATTCACCAAAACTTTTGATGAATAAAGATTTAAGTATCTAATTACAGCTATTAGGATGATAAATATTAACTAGTTTATCTTGTTTTGAAAGCCTCTTCAACATGTGTATTGTTTATGTTGTCTCTTTACAATCTAATCCTTGTTACAAAAGGTCTTTCTTAAAATTTTTTCTAAGTATGAGTTCTTCCGAGAAGAAATTTACCCTCGAAAGATATGTTTATCTTTCTTCCAAAGGAAAATTCCTTTGAACAAGTATGTCCTTCCAAAAAGTTTTTGGTCTTGGAAGAACATTTGATCTTATATCAAATATACTTCTGAAACTTTAAAACTTCTTCCCTTGGAACACCACTTTACTCTCGGAAGCAAAATTCTCTTTGGACATAATTTGCCTTCGAAAGTAAATTTGGCCTCGGAAGAATTTACCTTTGGAAAACTTTTACTTTTAGAAGAAAGCCTTACTGTGTAATGAAAATATTTGGGCCCCATACTGTAAAGAGGAATAATTTATTAAGGATGTTGGAATATATTAAATGGTTTATCCTTACTGCCCCTGTCACATCAGAACCCAAATGTCCTTTCACCTTATCCATTTGGCATTTTACCCCTTTAAATCTTCCGACTTCTTTTCTTTAATCTTTTTACCCGCTCACAAGCACTAAATTTCCATCGTCTCTTCTACAACTCCTTCTCTCAAATTACTTTGTTCCCTCTGTTCTTTCAAAACAATGGCCCTAAATCCTTAGCATAACCAAGTTGCACTCCTTAATTCTTTAAAGGATACCGACTTTGCCTCCATCATCCAGTTTCTTACACAATCCACCTACCTCACTGCTCTCACCATAAACCCCATTGTTTACTCCAACCATATGGCCTAATTTTGGGCAAACGGTCAAAATGATACACTGAACGGAGTAAGGGTTATCAGGTCGAGCATCTATGGACAAGACTTGATTATATTTGAACAAACCGTCAGGGAGCATATGGAGCTTCATGATGAATATGCTCCCATGGAATTTCCCAAGTCTAATCTTGGAGACACATTTTCCCAAATGGGATATGGTGGAGATGTAAGCAGGTCAATGGTCTATAAATTTAACTTCTCATACAACTGGAAGTTCTTGCTTCATATTGTTCTCCACTGTATTTCCAACAAATCAAGTGGATGGGATCAAATTCCCTATGATTTGGGATCTCTTGTTCATGGATTGGCCAGAGGCCTATGATTCCTATTAAAAGTTTGTGGTGAATAACCTCAGAGGTAATCTCCACAGGGAGCCAAGACAAACTTCATGTATCCCAGGTTCATTCAACACACTGGATCAAGACAAACTTCAACTTGAAGAAACACTTCTTGTCCCTCATATGAGGTCGGGCATCTTCAAAGTTCTGAAGAGGGTATCCACAAACTTTTCTGGAAATTCACTGACCTTCTTCTAGGTATGATTGAGCCAATGGCTCCTGGTGACATCCCTGTGAACCCCAACAGGTGATGAACCCACACCAGATACCTCCACTTCACTACCAATTGTTACTTCCCACCCCATTAAATTCATTTACGAAAGTCATTCCAAACGAACCCTTGTTCAATATACTCTAATTAAACATGTTCCCCATGTTCAAGCCAAAAAGGCTAGAGTGAAAAAATGGGCTCCCACTCAGCCTGAGGTCTAACCATCCTCCACCATTAACCTCAATACGAGTGTTAAGTCTCCTTAGTCTCAACCTGATGAGCTTGAAACCCAAACCATTAGGCATCAAGGTGAGTCCTAATACTCCCTTGAGCAGGCAAAAAAGGATAGCCAAATCATTGGCTCTATGCTATTAGATATTGATCAAGGTCCCGGGTCACTAGGAATAACCTCCATATCCTTCATTGACCTATTAACTCAATCTGATGATGATCTCATGTTTCATCAGGGCCATGATGTTGATCAATCACACCAATTTTTGGATCAGCTGAGCCCTAGGGAACCCCTGATTTCTAGCCCCCATCAACAAAGCCAAACTGAGGTGAGTCCTATAGATGTGGAGGGGACTTATGTAGACTCAGCTACTATTGAGAGTGTCTTATTGGGCTCCCAGGATAGTGGTTACATATCTGAGACTGAGTCTACTAAAACCTTGCCTATTTATTCCCTTGAAATAGACATTACTTTGCAATAAAAACTAGGGTTCTAAGAAACCATATCTGGTGATGAATATGAACATATTAGGTATGTTATCTCATCTCCCTTTGATTCTTCAAAAGAGTATGAGAGAAGTAAGCAACTTACCATCAAAGAACTACTTTCTAAAGTCTCAAACCTTAAATCCAAGGTTAAGACTTTAGAGGATAGGCCTGTCACCCAGCAACTTGAGATTGAAAATCTCAAGGCCAAACTAGCTGAGATACAGATTGAGAAGTTTGTCAGGCATGTATCTGCTCAAGTCTCTTTAAGTTCTTCCTCTAGCTCATATAATTCTCAAGATGATGCTACCAAAAAGGGGGATAATGTACAGAGTCAAGCTCAAGAGGAACCAAATTTGGCAATTTCTACCCTATCTTCATTTTACCCTACTCAACAACTATCCTCAACCATCTTCCCTCAACCACCTCCAATCACATTTCAAGTGGACCTAAGGATGCTTATTGATCTCAACAGGTTCTTAACCAAGTTCCTAATAAGCTTCTCACTTTAATAACCCTCACCTGATGTTACAGAAGCCTACTTTAGAGCCGAAGAGCTTTAAAGGTTGAATGCACCACCTAACACTAAGGAGTAGTTGGTCAAAATAAGGTACTTATTAAACCTGTGATTCACTCCAAGGGGAAATAAGGACCGATGACCCAACAACTAACTTAGTTGGGACAGGTAGTGCAACTCTATTATCTTTTGAAGCAGAGATCCAAGTTGCGGAAGGGATTATTGGATTATCATCCTTATCCGATGATTTGATTATCATAAAGGCCATACTTGACTTAGAAATCGAGATAAACAGTGAGTACTTTCTCAAAAACCCCTCTCTTTCAATCACCATTAGCACCACTAGTTCAACCTCTCTCTCACCAACCTGAACCCTCAAAGGAAGAATCTCTAAAAGCTAAATTTTTTGAAGACCCTAAAGGAAAGAGGAAGATGAATGTAGAAGAAATTCTAGAGGAGGAAAGGTTGGAGAAGCTAAAAGAAAAGGTAGACTCAACACTAGGAAGTTGCTAGCTGTAAGAAGCAAAACAGCAGCATCAACAACAACAATAGCCCACGAGGCTATTAATAACATGATAATAGTTGAAGTTATTGACATATTTTTCAATATGGGAGTAACAAGTTATTGACCATTTCCTTTCCCATTAAAATAGAACCTACCAATAAACCACATACCCCTAAACCGACTCCATCAACTATTTCCTCATCCTCACACATTGCCTCACAACAACCACCACCACTACACATTCTCCAACCTAAAACACTACCCAAAACTCAACCATCTACTACCCATCCTTCACCCAAGCCATCCTCTAAACCATCAAATCCTCTAACCTTAGAATTGTTTAAGGAGATCAAGAGGAAACTCATAAACTGCACTACCTTAATGGTTGTTCATGTTCCCTCACAAGAGAGGCATTACTTGATCTACCTCGGGGAACTTTGGACCAGGCACTTCAACTCCTAGCATCAAAATCAGATTCCCTCAAGGAAGAAGAGAAGAAGCTGAGAAGAGATTGGTGACTTTGCTGGACACCAAGACGAGGGATAAATTATCATCTCAACCCCTTGTTCCTCGAAAGAAGATTGTCCAATGGAGGTTTGAAGAACCTTCTCACTACTTTGTTTTAGAAAGGGAGAATGGTGAAATAAATCGACTTAATACACCATCTTTGGTACACTCAAGGAGGTTTGATATTGCTGAGTAAGTAGAGAAACCATTCTCCAACCCTTCCAACTCTCAAGTAGCTGCTCATATCAGAAATCACTTTGAGCAACCTTCATCTTGTTAAACTAACCATGAAGGTAAAGGCTAAAGAAGAGTTGAAGATGAGAGAAAAGGAAGAAAAAGAAGGTTCCAACAAAGGAAAGACCATCTTGCAGATGGTTGAAGGCCATGATTTGGAACCTATAGTTAGATGGGAGTACGAATATAACTCCCATCAACTAACTCTCTATAGAGGGCCACAACAAAGGGTACATGTCATCTAGAGTAACAGACTGGACATGTTATCTACAAATGACTTGTACAAACTTCTCAGCACCACCTAAGGAAAGACCAAAAAGGCTGATAAGTATCTTCTTTTCTTAGTGCTGAAAGTTTTGAGAAGCCAAAGAAAGTTAAGTTTTGATAGCATCATCCTAGGGGGAGTTTGTTGGGTGAGATAAGGTTGGTGCAACCAAAAACAACACTTTAAAGAATTTTGGTGCAACTGAAGAAAGTCTTTGGAAGCTTATCCGCACTTTCGAAATTGAAGTTGAAGAAATTCCGAAGCTTAAACAAGAAGAACTTCCAAAGAGAAACTAAGTCTTCCGAGACTAAGTAATTTCTCTTTTGAATTTCAACACTAAGAAGTTTCAAGACAAAGACTTCCAACGGACAAAGTCTTGAAGACCAGCAGAAGTCTCGGAAGAAGTTGTTTCTTCCGATGTATAAATGACTTTAGAAGAACTTATTCTTCCGAAGCCAATTTACCTTCGGAAGAACCAACTATGAACTAGTGGACATAAGTATGGTCGGTATGACAACCGCTGCAACCTTTGATATACTGCATGTCGCTTTCCCACGCCCATGTATTTGACCATACTTTATTCCAATGTTCACCTTTTATCAAATAGTACAATTACCATGTTTAGTTGGTGACAAAAGATAAGTCATGGACATGTAATGACTATATAGTCTAGGATAGTATTTTATCTTAGATGTCTTACTTCTAGCAATGTAGCATTTGTCTAGTAGTAAGTTCTAGCTGGTAATCTAAGTATAACTGTCTGTAGATAGTAATATATATAGTATTTTATTGTAACTTAGTTAGTATTCTTATTAGAGTTTTCTAAACATTAAGTTGAGAAGTAATATATACAAGTATCTTGAAAATCAACTATTGTGTTCATTAAGTTAGTATATTATTATCAACTCTTTCAAGGATTCTGCATCATCACTCGAGTGTGTCTAAGTGAGTTAAAAATTGTGTTGAGTAACCATAACTGATCCTACAAACACTACAATAATATTCGTATAACCATAAAAATACAGTTTATTTAAATCTTATTCCACATTTTGCATTAACCGCTCAACAATATCATCTTGTAACTAAGTCATATATTCCCGATCTGATGCGGTACCATGTGCTTCAACCTCATTTTCATCATCATTAACGTGCACATGACGATTTCCAAATGACACATTGGGTTGATCGTATTGTGTAAAAAAGTCATCATTGAAACCCTTTTTCCTTATAAAATTATGTAGCGCAAAACATGCAATGGTAATGTTCCTTTGTCTAACCAATCGAAATGGTGTCATCCTCTTTAATATAGGGAATCGTGCTTTCAAGGCTCCAAATGAACGCTTAATAATCTTTTGTAGTTTTGCATGTGCATGGTTAAAATTTTCTTTATTGGTCAATGCATGGCTCCTACGAAAATTTCGAGGCCAATACCTAATATTACGATATGGAGCCATAAATCCTCGTATGTGTGCATAAGCGGCATCACAAAGATAATATTTTTTTGTAAATATATATAAACAATCAGACAATTAAAGTAATATACAAATATATAACAAACAAATAAAATACCTGGTGGTGGTAACGAGAATTAAGCATTTGCATATGATAATGCCTTTGATAATATTCTAGAATCGTGCTACCCCTTCCCAGCCCGCCACACTGAATGTAAAAATTATGTTAAAGCAAAAATTAATACGTTTGAATAACAATCCCCTTTTCCCCTGCCTCTATATAAATCTTGTTTACTAGCACGAACAACAACATGTATCAAAGTTCCATCAAGTGCACCCACTGCTCCTTTGAAAATCTGTCGTAATCTTATGTTATGTCCTAGAATATTTGGATTTGGATTAAAGAAGTTGATACTATCATATCTTTGGCAAAAATCAATATTTTATCCAACACTTCATTAAAAAAATTATGAATTATTTGCTTTGAGTGTTGAAATCTACGCTTGGGAACCACGTGTCGTAGATTACGACCAATTATCATAAAAAACATGGTTATCTTCTCCTCAACCGAAACATGTTTACTATCTTTTAACAAATAATTGACTCTGAAATGAGGACATAGTCGGAAAAATTATTCACGAGACATACGTAGCAAGTCAACGCATTGTTTGGGATTATCTTACCATGTATTTATACCCTGACATAACCGAGCCATTGTCACATTCGTTTTAAAACTCTTCTCCAAAAAAGAGAACATACAAGTAAATAAGAATTACAAGTAGTAATTTCTTATTATAATCCATTATGATCACGTTTTAATAGAACACAAACAAAAATTAAACATAATAAACCATTAAACATAATAAACAAAAAGTATTAATTGTTCTAAACATAACCAACCAAAAGCATTCAAGGTTCTTACACAAAGCATATAATGTTTTCAACCATAAAAAACCAAAAGCAAATATTGTTTACAAAACAAAAACAGACAATGTTCTTAACTATTTTATTAATCCTAAACTTGTTACCATCATCGAGATCCACCCTCTCAAAACCTTAGGAATCGGTGGCAATGTCATCCATGCCTATCTCATATCCGACGAAACTCCAAAAATATAAAAAGCGGCCAGGAATAGAGGATCTATCGGATCTAACCCAACCAACTTCAGCTTCTCAGAACATTCATGAACTGTCACCCCTTCTTGGCCTTTAATAAGATATTGTGTAAGGCCACGTTCCCAGGACGCTTACAGCTGGTAAATCATTGCACGTAAAACATATATTTTCATTTAACTTTCATAAAACATCGTAGCGGAATTATCAAAATAGACATCTCATTTCATTATAAAAGCTTTTTCAAAACAATAAATCGTTATCAAGTTACAAAATGCATGTTGCATTACATCACAAAAGCATTATAAAAAATGGATGCCATCCAAAAGAGCTGAGTAGCCGCCCCGTGCCATCCTCAGCAATGTCACCTGCCAACTAGAAACACATAAAAGTCAGCGTTGCTGAGTGAGTTCTAGTTTTATAATAAAACATACTTTTCTTTCATTAAAACCATTCTTTACATTCTTTCAAATCATACTATACTTTCGTATATGATCACACATCGTATGTACACATAGATAATATCATTATTATCTTCATCATTCGTTCATTCATTAGTTCGTCATAACATCTTTACTTTCATTCGGACCAAGGCCATGTGCTTCACCCCACCGTCATGCATAAAGCCGGTACTGGGCCTGAGGTCTTTCATTGACCTCGAACATTGTGCACGAAGCTCACTCCAGTACCTGGGGTAAGCGCCAAAGGTCCCATACATATGGTCAATCACAAGGATTGGACCCCTGTGTGCATCCTTCTAGGGTAATCAACCCGCATACAGTTAAGCTAACACCCTTCATTCGGTGTGAACCTCCATACATACGCTTAATCACACAGATTAAGCCCCAGTGTGCATCCTTCTGGGGTAGCTAACCTGCACACGGTTGAGCTAACACCCTTTATTGGGTGTGAACCTCCATACATTTGCTTGCGAGACTTTCATATGTTCATTCATTCATTAATGCATGCATTCTTTCATTTCGTTCCTCTTTTCATTATCTTCCACTTTGCGTTACATTATACTTTCAATTCATTTGTTAACATACAAAGCAAACCATGGGAAGACAATCATATAAAGCAAGGAACATAATAAACATATAACATCATCATACGAGGTACATACGTAACAACATGCATAAGCAACCATCTTACATCAACGTACATGCCCCACCTGCCATCTATGACCTCAAAAGTCAACTTACAGAAACCCCGGGAACCTCCCAAGTCAAAACTTACATCTACAAATCATCCCGAAAGTCCAAAAGTCAAACTATGTTTCTTTCTGGCTTACGAGCCCTATTTGGGCGTATGGACACCCCTCAGTCACATGGCCTCCCAGGCGACTGAACACTTAGGTGAATGGACGTCATGCACCCTATGCGAATGGACACTAATGCGGAGGGACACCATGGGCGACTGAACCCAATGTGGATGAGTACCCAGGCGTATGGACCCTCAGTCGCATGACTCACATGCAAATGAACCTAATGCGGATGAATCCCATGGGAATGGACCTATGCGGATGGACCTAGGCGTATGGACCTCAGTCGCATGACCCCATGCGAATGAACCTCAGTCGCACGACTCACAAGCGTATGGGCTCCAGTCATACGACTCACATGCGAATGAACCTCAGTCGCATGCCATTCGGTCGCCTAGCCCTAGCTGATGCAGAATGCAGTTCATCCCGAAACCAATCTGCGATTTCCGGCCTCCAAGCCCTTCCAAACTCGTTCTAAGCCCAAATCAACCATCCTAAACCTTAGAAACACATACCACAACACCATTCAAGCACACACAAGCCCGAAATCAAAACCCATTCAAATCACACACAAACACATACACACGGGTTCAACACACACACTTCAAAAACGGGTTTTACTATGTGTTCCAACCCCAAATCAGTTGAAAATATGTAAAAGAGGGGTCCTAGAACTCACACAAACGACACCATCGAGTAGAGCTTCAATCCAACCCGCTATAGTACAACTTTTGTGCTTGAATCCACGAAAACCAAGCTTTTTCTGCTTTTCCCCTTTTTCTCCCTTTCTTCTCTCTATGGCTGAATTTTTGAGTGTGGGGGAGGAGAGTGGGTTACCCTCCCCTCTTAATCCCCCACTCTTCCAAACCTTCTCCCATTTTGGCAAGTTTGGTCCTCGACTTTAGACTTTATTTCTTTTTTCTTCTTTCGTCGGCTTCAAAGAAAATATCCAGGTGTTACATATTGTAAAGCCTTTTACATATCAAGGGCTAAATCATCCGTAGTGATAGAGGATGATTTTGAGGTTTTCCCCTTTTATTTGTATTAGGCTCCAGGGTGGGCTTGGCGATATCCTCATTAATAGGCTTAGAACCAAAATCATAAGAGCTAGCATAATCTTCTGTGTCATGAATAACGGTGTCTATAAGCATAAGCAGTTTGACACGATGACAAGAAGATGACCAGCAACCGATGTTGTTTGTGTTGAAGTCCATTTGCTACCCCTAGTGGCAGTATTATCATCAAATAATTGAGCACAAAGCACTGGAAAAGGCAATAGAACTTTTTTCGGTGATACTGCCTTCTAATGCCCCTAAACCGAAAGTAAAAAATGTTATAAGTTTATGTTGATATGTATTTGTTAAAAAACTTGTATATATTCTAATTTTCTCATTGGTTAAGGTAAAAGTGTTTGTTTAAGGGTTCTATATGTTGCATGTTCTATATTAAGCATTTTTGTTGCTTAATCGACCATTGTTGTTTCTCTTCCATTTCTATTAATCAACACACAAAAAATCACAAATCATACCAAAATCCCAAATCATACTACTAAAATCACAAATCAACTAAAAAATTAAACCAAATCACAAACCATACTTTATAATCATGGTTGCAATAGTCGCTAGGCGCTACTAGGTCGATCGACTGGGGAGTTGCACGTACTCGACCTAGGCGGGGAGTACTCGTACTGGTAAATTATAATGAAATTAATTTATAAGAAATTATATATATGTCAAATAAAATAAGTTTACAAATATTAATAATATTATGTTAAAATCAATATATATCAAAAAAATATGTTCATATGCTATAATATTTTAAAATATGATATTATTTTTTAATATGTATACACATAGTAATCATATAATACTCTTCTTTTAAAGTAAATTATTGAAAAACAACAAAAATACAACAAAAATGGGTAAAAAATAGCGAAATTTGATGAAAAACAGCAAAAGTCCAAGTAAGACCAATTTGGCCGAGTTAGGTCGAGTTGGATCGAGTAGGTTTGAGTTGGGCCGAGTAGGTCCGAGTAGGGCCGATTTGGACCGATTCCAAGTAAGGTTGACCGAGTTGAAGAACAACGCATCAGTGCACCTCTGAGTTCCGAGTACTCGGCCGCCTAGGCCGAGTTTCATAACAATGTTCATAATCACAAATCAAACAACAACTTAAACAAAATCACAAACCTTAACGGAGGGCAGCGACAACCATGAGGCGGGCGGCTACGGTTGGTGGCTGGTGGGCCGGTCGTGGTGAGGGGAAGGAGATGGGGGAGATCGATGGTTTTAGGGAAGGAGAGACAAGTTTTGTTTGTATGAATAAAAGGTTAGAAGTGTATGTGAAATGTCTTCTTTATGCACACCTCAGGAAGAGCTTTTTTTAATTAAAGGTCTTCCCGAAAAACAATCTGCAGAACTCAACATCTGAACGTGGTGTGCGCGACGCAGACAAAAGAGATCAGGAAGTGCTCTCAGAAAAAACAAATACTTGCTAAGTCTTTATGTCTGATAGATTGGTCACAAAGTCAAGATATAATAACTTCTTATGAATTCATTTATAACATAAAGGTTATCAAAATTGAAAAAAAAAGAAAATAAACTAACTTCCTTCATCTCAAAGGTTGGATGATTAGTGGCATTTATCGATTCATTGTCATTTCCAACCTTCGTTAAGATAGAAAGAAAGCATGTCTCCTGCTCTTTAATTGAAATGGTATGAATCAGTTGTTGAAGAAGAGAAGAAGGAACATGTGGGAATGATTATTTTTTCAATGGGTAGGGTTTTGAGTTGAGTCAATGTTGTGGAAAATGATCAAGATGCCTATCACATGGCATGCATATGGGTTAGGGTTAAATTTAATTGAGTAATGGATGTAGTTAGTGATATGGATAAAAATAAAACAACTTGTAAAATTTTTGAAGGTAATATTATGTTTTTAATTTATTAAAGTTGAATCATATTTATGTTAAACTTGGAGGAGGAAAACTGAATTTAACTCTAACTAATATATTACAACAACCAAAACAAAATTAAAATTAGAGAAATGAAAAATCACCGTTACAAAAATGGATTGTAAGACCCTGTTCCCGGGACACTTACAGCTGGACAATCATCGCACATAATATTTAAAATCACATTACAAATCATTAAAATCATTGCAGCGGAATAATTTAACAAAAACCATTTCATATATTAATAATTGCTTTTTCCAAATAATACAACATTGTTATTATTACAAAACATCACTCGGTTGTATTGCAACACAAAAACATCATTATAACATAAAATGGATGCCATCCAAATTTTTTCCAAGTAGCTTCACCCCGTGCCATCCTCAACAACCATTAAATGCCAATTGAAAATGCATAAAAGTCAGCATTGCTGAGTGAGTTCTAGTTTTATAAATATATTTATATTACCTTCCATTCGTTAAAACATTTTCTTACTTTCGCATATGATCATACATCATACATACATCAAGGTAATATTTAGTATCTTCCATCATCGTTCATATTGCACGTTTCGTACATTTTGCACTTTACATTATCTTTCACTTCTATCTAGATAATGTCATATGCTAAACCCCCCTCTCGGGCACGAAGCCATCTAATCTAGGGTTTAGCGTCAAGGATCGCATATCGCACGTATGGAGCAGTCACCAAGACTGACTCCCTTATGTGTGAACCCTTATGGGTTAGCCAAAACCACATGTTATGTGACACACAGTTGAGCTAACAACTCTTATTGACTTGTGAACCTCCTTATATTTTGGTTTCAAAACTTTCATTCGTTCATTCATTATGTTCTACTTTCATTATGTTAGATCTTTCGCTTCGTTAAGATAATACTTTACGTTTATTAACATAATCACATCACGTAAAACCATGTAATAAGGAACATAAGGAAACAGATCATAAACATGCATAACATCATCATACAACATCATACAATGCCATACATCATCCCAGGAACATTCCAAGTCATACCCTAAAAACCCCTTTTTCCCAAAAATTCATAATATTTTCCAAGTATTTAGGCGCATGGGAACTATGCAGGCGCATGGCCACTATGCGGGCGGATGACCTCTTAGGTGCATGGGAAGACTTAGGCATCATGACATGTCCATGACTTACCTTTTGTCACCAACTAAACGTGGTAGCTGTACTAATTGATAAAAGGTAAATAGTGGAATAAATTATAGCCAACTACATAGGTGTAAGAAAGCGCCATGCAGTATAGCAGAGGTTGCATATGTTGTTAGACTGATCATACCTATGTCCACTAGCTGCAAACATTTGGTCCACCTCTTCTGCTAGATAAATACCTTGAAGGCTGTAGACATTTGGTTCAAAAATACATTGCAGGCTACAGAGATTTGGTCTACCTTTTTAGTCAGATAAAAGGTTTACTTTAATTACAAAATATTTTAGCAGTCTATAGATGTTAAAAAACAAACAATCTTTTTCTTGTAGGCTGCAGACATTTAGTCCACCTCTTCTGCAGATGTCTGCAGATGTGGTCCCCAGACTACAGATATTTTCTTGTAGAAAAAACAAACAATACCTTAGTATGTTTTACAGCTTGAGTCCCAATACATCTGCATCATTACCTATTGGCGAGGAAGGAAACTGACCGTTTGATAAAGAATGTTAGTAAGATTTGATTTAGTCTTGAGAGACAAATCTTTCTATTTTAGTTCAACTGAGCCCTGACTTAAGAGGAGGATCACAACTGGTTGTGGTTTGCTCGAAGTGAAAGAGACCACCCACCACACCAACTAGCTAATAACTAAAGTACATATAATCTATAAGATCTAATAAAAAAGTTTTTGGGAGACATGTGTTATTATTCTAGCAAATCAAAAAAAATATTTCTCGCATATCTCTCCTAATAAACACAAAAATCACAAAAAAATTAATTTGACTTCTTATTTTAGAAAAAGATTCTAAAACATATTTTAAAAATATACTTCTCTTTAGTTTTAATTATTCATTCTTTCAGTTTTTTCATAGATTTAATAATTTCACGTATTAAAATGATATTTTAAGTTATTTAGTGTTTAAACATTAGTAAAATTATATTTACCAACTTTAAATGATTTAATTTTAATTCTTTTTGGGTTTTAACATTTAATTTATTTATATTTTTATTAAAAGAGTAACAAGTTGGATTTAATCATTAACGAGACACAAACCCATATGATATATATATGCATAAAACTTTTGTCGTAATACGCGAACGCCTTTTTAATTTAATAAAACTTGACAATAGTTAATTACAAGTTATAAACATATATTAATTCAAAAGTTACACACACACACACATATATATTTATAGGTAAATGTTCATATTTATACTTATTTTTAGCGGGACCTCCATATCTATCCTAGTAATTCTATAAATTTTGACACATGACATTCTCACATCCACTCTTCCACTAACTTTCCCTCCTAAACTATTTATTTATTTTAAAAAGTAATATACCTAACTTTTAAATCTTTCTATTCTCTCTCTATATTATAAATCCAAATTATTATTGAATCAATAATTTTTAAAAGATATATCTCATTAGATAAAAACTAGGTTTTTTTAATTAGAAAAATACACTTTTTTCAAAACTATGATTTTTTTCTAAAATAACAAAATTTTTCTTAAATTATGAGATATTTAAAACAATATTTTTAAAAAATAAAGTTTTATATAAAAACATGTTTAAAAAAAAACCCGTTGATTTTAAAAAATAAGATACTAATAAAAAATAAGATTTTTTAAAATTAATATTTATTTAACCCGTGTAATACATGAGCCTAGTTGGTTATAAACAAGGTCAAAGGATCCATATATATAGGTAAAATTGGGTAAATGAATTTAGACGAAAAACTATAATAAAATTGAACAAAAAAGTGTCACGTGTTCTATAAATGTAAAAATTATTAGGATTAAATTACATTCAACCAAATGGTGATATCACATTCTTATTCGACAACATTACCAAAAGAATCCTTTAGAAAATCTTAAATTGAGTTTCGTAATCATGATTATAACGGCATAATATCTTTAGCGCCGTGAAAATTCATGTAATCGAATGAATAAAGTAGTATCACGTGTACCACCTCCTCCAATCACACACATCAAATTATAAATTCACGTAATCGAACGAATAAAGTAGTATCACGTGTACCACCTCCTCCTATCACACACACCAAATTACAAACAAATTGTCCGGTGTCCACCTCACTTGTGTCTTAGTAAACTCTTTGTGTTCGTAAACTCTTTGTGTTCGTAAACTCTTTGTCTTCGTAAACTCTTTGTCTTCGTAAACCCTTTGTCTTCGTAAACTCTTTGTTTCACATTCTTCATTCTCTTGTTAATTGGAGTGCCTTCGTTCTCAATCCATCTTCTCTCGATAGATAAGTGGATTCTAATCTATGCTAATAATACTTTAAATTTTTTGACACATGGAATTCCCACATCCACTCTCCCATTAAATTTCCTCCTAAACAATTTAATTTATTTTAAAACCTCAAATACCTAAATTTCAAATCTTTATATTTCTCTCTATATTATAAATCCAATTTATTATTGAATCAATAATTTTCTTAAAGATGTTTTTCATTAGATAATAAGTTTTTTTATTAAACAATACGCTTTTTCAAAAACTATGAATTTTTTCTAAAGTAACAAATTTTTTTTAATTATGAGATATTTTGAAAATCAACATTTTTAAAAATAAAAGTATTATATAAAAACATGTTTAAAAAAAGCCAAAGTTTTATATAATGAGATACTTAAAATAATAAGATATTTTTAAAAATAATATTTATTTAACCAATGTAAT